>CM064349.1:1892500-1936204 GCA_032595735.1 Pelochelys cantorii
CTGCCAGGAGTGCGGTGTGACACACACACACACACACACACACCCAGCCCGCAGCACTGCCAGGAGTGTGGTGTGACACACACACACACACACACACACCCAGCCCGCAGCACTGCCAGGAGTGTGGTGTGACACACACACACACACACACGCACACACACCCAGCCCGCAGCACTGCCAGGAGTGCGGTGTGACATACACACACACACACACACACCCAGCCCACAGCACTGCCAGGAGTGCGGTGTGACACACACACACACACACACACACCCAGCCCGCAGCACTGCCAGGAGTGTGGTGTAACACACACACACACACACCCAGCCCGCAGCACTGCCAGGAGTGCGGTGTGACACACACACACACACACACGCACACACACCCAGCCCGCAGCACTGCCAGGAGTGCGGTGTGACATACACACACACACACACACACCCAGCCCACAGCACTGCCAGGAGTGCGGTGTGACACACACACACACACACACACACCCAGCCCACAGCACTGCCAGGAGTGCGGTGTGACACACACACACACACACACACACACCCAGCCCGCAGCACTGCCAGGAGTGTGGTGTAACACACACACACACACACACCCAGCCCGCAGCACTGCCAGGAGTGCGGTGTGACACACACACACACACACACGCACACACACCCAGCCCGCAGCACTGCCAGGAGTGCGGTGTGACACACACACACACACACACCCAGCCCGCAGCACTGCCAGGAGTGCGGTGTCACACACAGCCCGGCCCTCAGAGCCCCCTGGAGCACACGGTGCGCGCTCCGGCGGTGATTTAAAGGGTACAGGCTCCTGGCGGCAATTGCAGCAGCGGCAGACAGGAGCCCAAGGCTCCTTTGAATCAACTGGCCCCCCCCTCGCCCCTCCCTGTTGGCCGGCCTGACTCTGCGCACGCCGAGCACATCTGCCATGTGTAAGAGGCCCCTCCCACCAGGCTCCCCTCTGGTGAGTCCACGGGTCTCTGTCTAGAGCGACGGTACCAGAACACACCACGCCCGTCTCTGCTTTGCAGTCAGGACCAAGCGCTCTCACATCTGTCCCCATGAACAAAATCCGCCGGAGACTAGAACGTAAAACGGCAAAGGGCCCAGACGGGGCCTCTGTGTATTAATGGGATTATAAACGCCAGGCTCCACCTGCGGGGGTGGGTTCGTACAAATGCCATTCTCGCCTCAAGATCCCAGGAAGACCCGCACTGACCTACGCTGATGGTGGCTCTAATGTTCCTGGCACTTGGTGACTATAAATTTGTTGCTTGGAATTCTCTGGATCTACAGCCCGATTTCCAACCCTGTTTCCGTGCCTTAGGAGCACCAATCCGGGTGAAAATCAAAGTTCTAAGAGGCTTAGGGGCTTTTGAAATCCCACCTAATGGTCCTTTTTAGGGCTCTGTCATTCTAACGACTTGCCATAATCCAGGCAACATGAGAACCGTAGGGGGTGAAATTAATCAGAAGAGCTCCTGCCATTCATCCGAGAAAAGCAGGTTAAAAACAGCTCATGGCAACTGCCCAGGCCCACAAAATACTCCCCTGCTTAACTCTACACATGCAGGCAGGCCCTTGGACTGCAGGGAATCGCTGTTTGACAGTGTGTGTTCCTCCTGGAAGCATGTGTGTCACAATTATAGGAAAAATGGGGGTTATGTTGGCACAGCTCAATTCCCCAACCTGGCACTTTGAGTATGGATATGGGGGCCGCCTAGCAGAATAAACTCTGTAAGAACCTGTCTCCGTAGCTCCCAGAGACAAACTTGGCTGGAAACTGAGACCTAAACAGAAAGACGATCGGTCGCTGCCACCACCAAGGGTGTGTCTATACTACACCTCTCTGTCGACAGAGAGAGGTAGATTAGGCACATCAAAATTGCTAATGAAGCTGGGATTTAAATATCCCGTCCCTCATTAGCATAAACATGACCGCCACTTTTTTCGAAACAGAGTTTTTTTGAAAAAAACGGCAGTCTAGAAGCGGATCTGTTGAAAATAAAGCCTTTTTCGACAGATCCTGTAACCTCATTTTTTGAGGAATACAGGATCTGTCGAAAAAGGCTTTATTTTCAACAGATCCGCGTCTAGACTGCCGTTTTTTTTTTAAACTCCATTTTGAAAAAAGCGGTGGCCATGTTTATGCTAATGAGGCATGGGATATTTAAATCCCAACTTCATTAGCAATTTTGACGTGCTTGATTTGTATCCCTCTGTGGACAGAGGGATGCAGTCTAGATGTAGCCCAAGTGTAAATAAAAAAATAAAATAAGCCCTATTCCAGGGAAGAGATCACTTGGAATCCCCTCCCCGAGGCAAAGCTCTCCCCCCTGCCCCAACCTCCGTGTTGCTTGGAGTTGGGAAAACAAACAGAGATCATCTGCAGAGAACAATGGGGCTCTGCTCCTCCCTGGTAACTTAGGCATGTAGGTGCAAGGACAGAAAAATCAACCAATACCGGTTAACCAAAACAAAAAGAAAACACTTTTATTATTAAAACAAGACTACTGTTGCAAGCAGAGTAGATGACTGGTGTTAAAAGCCACGGAGTGAAATAGACTCAGGGAGAATCCCTGGGCTGTAATCCTCAATTGCAAAAGAGAAAAACATTTAACCAGCTCAGACATGATTTCCAAACCCCCAAACAAAGAAAACAATAAAACCTAACGGACTATCTAAACTTTTTCCTCCTTACAAGTTTCAATGAATTCAAGGAGTCTGTTCCTGGGAGAGTCCATCTCTCCTGCTACCTGCGGGAAAAATTGCTCTGACCCCCCCAAAAAAAGAGAAAGAAAACCCTCTCTTGGTTTGAAATTCCTTATCTGTATTTCATTGGCTGAATGCCCAAAGCTCCCTCTCTCAGATGCATCTCCAGAGTTGCTTAACCCTTTCCTCACTCTCCAAATAAGTCAGACTCTCCTTTGCAGCTCCTATTCATGACACATGTTTACTCCCCGTACATACCACTTTATTCAAGTCACATCCATACATCTTACACAAATCAGCCAAATAATAATTTTTTTCCCTGTACGCATTCAATGCAGGTAATAAGCTTGGTGCTGTTCATCTTACAAAGCAGTCTGCAAGTTACTGTTTTTGTTTCTTTGCCTGTTTTTACCGCGCACACACACACACACCTACATATGTATTGTGCTCTTCAGGAAAGACTCGTAGGCACAGATCCCCAACCGAAATAGCTGCACCGAAGTCACCGGAGGACTGCTCATTTACACCAGCTAAGGATCTGGCCCAGAATAGCCAATAACAAACCTCAGACATTTACATCAGTCTGCTGGTGACTCTCCCCGCCCCCTTCATAAATAACAAATTGGGGTGTCCGGATTTAGTTGACAAGACGGTGAAGAGTAACCAGGTTTGCTACAGTGCGTTCATTGCGGGTCTAACGCTAGGCCTGCTGAAGTCAAAGGAAAGATCCACCCTGACTCCAATAGGCACTGGAAACTACCTTCCCGCAGGCATGAATATTGGAAGGAGACGTTCAGTTCAGCAGCATTGCCTGGTTGGGGAATAGAGCTCTCTTAGGTCCCCCAAACTAACATTGCCTCCCTGCAGGTCTCTTCTTTAATTCAAGCATCCTTTGGCTTCCTCCTCTGCCTGCCCAGGTCCATACCAGGCATGTTCCCAGATTAAGGACACCCAGAGGATGCTGCGGGTTGAACATGGATCCTTCTGGCGAACGGGTGACCCTGGGGTGGCCTTGGGATTCGTCCTCTTGCCCCTCAACTCTCCCTGATATCACGCACCAGCCAGACTACAGAGACTCCGGTGCACCAGCTGATACTCGACGCTCGTGGAACCCGTCCCACTTCCTGATTGCTCAACGGGGGATTGGCAAAGCCCTGGGAGCCAAAGGTGCAAAGGATTGAAGTGACGGGCCTGGGACAAATCATAGGCCTGCTGTGGCGAGATAGGCACAGACATGGCACCAGGACGAGGAAGTGCAGAGGGACACGTTCACTCCTCCGAATCTCGGCCATTCTCTCCAAGACGTGTCCTGGCAATTAGAGTTGCAGGAAACTACCACCAGGCCCACAAATGAGGGGCCAGGCCCACAGATGAGGGAAGGGGGGGTCAAAAGAGGAGAAGTGCCCCAGGGCCTGGTAAGTCTCAAGGGCCCAGTGCTCCCGCCGGCTGCTCCTGCAGCAGTGGCGACGCCCGGCGCCCCAGGCCCCTTCGCTCGCAGCCAGAGTGTGACATAGCAGACTCCGGGTGCCTAAGGGCTCGGCAGGCGGGGGTGGCATGGCTCACTCTGGGTGGTGCTGAGGTCTCTCCACCCAAGGCCCCGCCCCTTCTGCCCAAAGCCCCGCACCTCCTGGGAGCATGCAGCTGCAAAACCACACCTTGCTTAGGGGCCTGGCGTAGCGGCCAGCTCCCCTCACTGCCACTGAATATTGTACCCAAACTCCTTGTCCAAACTGCCAGGGAGTTAAGATATCTCAGGTACGGGCCATCTCTCCTTCGGGTGCTGCAATCCAAACCTTTCCCCCGCACGACGGAAAAATACTGAACCACCAAAACCATGCTCGTGGTTTGCTCATCCCCACTTGCAATGCACAGCGGGTGGGGCTCCCAACCGAAACTCTGTGAAACACCAGGAAAAAAATGACATTGAGCAAAGGCGATGAGTCAAGTAAGCTTTGGAAGGAAATGAGCGTCTGTACAGAGGTGGGTCACTGTCCCCCGGGGGTATTTCATTTCCAAGAGCAGGCTTTCGGAAAGGTATAAAAGTTCCCGTGTCCCCAGCTGCCTCATTCACTCAGCTTCCTGCTCATCTCCCGCGTTCCAGCTGACATTCAAGGTGAGTCGTTAGTCTGATGAAGCTCTTCCCTGTTGATTGAAATGAACTTCATCGGTTTGGCCAGGGCGTGTTCCGAGTCTAACTCTGAACTCTCCAGTTTGGAGTGGGGGGGTGGGTTGTCGGGGTTGGAGACTTTGATGCTAAGTAGCAATGTGGAATAACTAGGTGTGAGCTACTTGACTCCCCATCGTGCCTAGGACCTGGAGTTTCCTGGGGACAAAATAGAGTGAAGTAAAGGAGAAGCGGTGGAGGTGGTATACCTAGACTTTAATAAGGCATTTGGCATGGTCTCGCATGACCTTCTTATCAATAAACTAGGGACATGCAACCTAGATGGGGCTACTATAAGGTGCGTGCAGAACTGGCTGGATAACCGTTCTCAGGGAGTAGTTATTAATGGTTCCCAGCCATGCTAGAAGGGCAGAACAAGGGGGGTTTCGCAGGGGTCAGTTTTGGGACCAGTTCTGGTCAATATCTTCATCAACGATTGACATGATGCCATAGAGAGTACGATTATTAACTTTGCAGATGATAGCAAGCTGGGAGGAGTTGCAAGCACTTTGGAGGATAGGGTCAACATTCAAAATGATCTGGATAAACTAGAGAAATGGTCAGAGGTCAATTGGATGAAGTTGGATAAGGACCAATGCAAAGTGCTCCATTTAGGAAGGACCAATCCGTTTCACACATACAGAATGGGATGTGACTGTCTGGGAGTGAGTCCTGCAGAAAGGGATCTAGTGGACCACAAGCTAAATATGAGTCAACAGTGAGACGCTGTTGCAAAACAAGCAAACATGATTCCGGGAGGCGTTCGCAGGAGTGTTGTGAGCAAGACACAAGGAGTCATTCTCCTGCTCTGTTCTGTGCTGATTAGGCCTCAGTTGGAGTATTGTGTCCAGTTCTGGGCACCGCATTTCAAGAAAGATGAGGAGAAATTAAAGAGGATCCAGAGAAGAGCAATAAAAATAATTAAAGGTCCAGAGAACATGAGCTTTGAGGGAAGACTGAAAGAATTGGGCTTGCTTACTTTAGAAAAAAAGACTGAGAGGGGACACGAGAGCAGCTTTCAAGTACCTAAAAAATTGTTACAAGGAGGACAGAGAAAAATTATTCTCCTTAAACATCTGAGGACAGGACAAGAAGCAAGGGGCTTAAACTGCAGCAAGGGAGGTTGAGGTTGGACATTAGGGAAAACGTCCTGCCCGTCAGGGTGGTGAAACACTGGAATAAGTTGCCTAGGGGGGTTGTGCAATCTCCACCCCTGGAGATATTTAAGAGCAGGTTGGACACACGCCCGTCAGGGATGGTCTAGACTGTGCTGGGTCCTGCCGTGAGGGCAGGGGACTGGACTCGATGCCTCTCGAGGTCCCTTCCAGTTCTAGGATTCTATGGGAAGCGGAAAGCAGGCAGCGGTATGGACACGGCTCAGAGAGCAGACTGATGCCTCTTAATGCATTTCCCCAGCTCTTCAAGCTTTTTGTCTTCAAAGGACACCTGAGGACAGATCTCCTTGTCTCATCACCCTGGGTTTCTTTTTCTCCACTGCCAGACTTTACTCTATGCATTTTGTCCGAGACTTTGCAGGGAGCCGAGGGGGATGAGTACAGAACTCCCATTTCAATGTGGAATCTTAACAGGATTTAGGAACCCCGTTCCGTGCCTTAGACAATCCCGGCTTTCAGGGATAGAAAGCTACTGTGCATGGATTCCCGTTGGTTATGTCCTGGGCTGGTGTGAAATCAGCACAGCCCCCACTGAGTTCAAAGCAGCTGCCCAAGTTTCCACCAGCAGAGGCTCTGGCCCAGACCAGAGAGGGCGCTGATCATCTCACGTAAAATTTCTCAACAGCACCTAAATGATTTAGGAACCTAAGTTCTGCCAGGAATTTAAGCACCTGGCAGCCCAAGGCTCACTGAAAATCAGCGAGAATTAGACTCCTAAAACGTTTTGAGAATTTTATCCCTTCTCTGACCCCTGCATGTGACAGGCTACTGAGAATGTGAAACTCTCTTCCCATCTTGTTTGCAGCTCTCCGCCTTGTCCCACAGCAACCCTCCCCCTTCGCCCCGTAGCCATTTATCTCCAGATTTGGGGGGAAGGCCCCCAGGGAGGCCATGAGGCCTATGGGACAGCACACGGAGCTGAAGTGAGGAGAGCAGAGGTCTACTCCCTCCATCATCACTGTCCCACTGGGTGAACTTGGGCTAGCCACTTACCCTCTCTCCCCTCAGTTATCCCCATCTGGGAAATGGGTGTAGTGAGAATGGCGTCCCTTGGCAAAGAACTGGTAGAAAGGGCTCGGTGCTGGTATAATCTGTCACATTTCGTAACCGGCCTCTGATAATTGCTCTTGATTGCGCAGTCAGTGAAGGACAATTTCTTTTTTTCCTCAGGGGCTCCCGGCATTACAGAAACATGTGTTCCCGTGAGCCCAGAGGCTGCTCCGACAGCGAACGCTCCTCCTGCCCCGACAGCGAACGCTCCTCCTGCCACGGCAGCGAACGCTCCTCCTGCCACGGCAGCGAGGCCACGGCCTGCCATGATGTGAAACCTCTGCCCCAGTGCCCCACCACTGTTCCTTGTCAAACCCCCACCAACCCCTGCCAGCAGCAGACCAAGCAAACCTGCCCGTGGCCACCCCAGAAGCACCAGAAGTGAGAGAAGGGGCAAGAAGCTAAAATGAAGGCGTCTGTCTCGGAAGCCAAGTTTGCGTCTTGTTCTCGGCGCGCTGCCCAGCACTGGGAAAGCTTTACCCCTTGCGTCTTTCACAAATGGCACATCCGCTCTCCCCCAACGGACGCTGTAGCAACCCAGGGGGTGACTAACCCCTGCTAAAGAACGGGCTTGGCTCCTGCAGGCTCGGAGAATTTAATCCTGCCTCTGTCTCTAGGCAGAAATGCCAGCTATTAAAATGTAAAGTTCATGGAGTGTCAGCGTCTTCACGTTTGTTACCCAGGAGTTTCTCAGTCCCTTCCCTGGCACCCGTCCCTTTCCTCCTGAGAGCAAAAGCCCTCCCCGTCTGCTAAACGCGGAAACACGTTAAGTGCCCGAGGCTGTGACCGGAATCCTCAGTGCGCAAGCTTGACCCGGGGTAGGGCCGGGCCCCCGTAGCCCTGCCGCGTGGGCCGACGCCCACAATGCTTTGGGAGAACAAACAGCAAACCCCCCCCGGCGTTGTCATCACTCAGCACAGACACACATGGAGCCCCCCGCCCAGCTAGAGGGCATAAAAGCTCCCAGAGCCGCACGTGAATCCCAGAGAGAAGGGCGTTAGCAAATGGCCCGGCCCCTCGCCCTGTACCACAGAACTGTACCAATCGGCCCCGCTCAGACGCCTGCCCAGGGTACGTTTATTACCCAGCGGGTCCCTCCCTCCACGTGGAGAGGACACGCACCAGCCTGTGGAGCCGGCGCTGAAATGCCCCAAGCACTGCCGGCCAAACGCACGGTATTAGGTCAATATACCACGGATTTGTTAACCATAAGAGCCGTAGAACAGCCCCAGTTGTCCTGTGAATAATGCGGCTTCACTCACTTCAGAGGAGTGAGGCCTGTTTAAATCTCTTGAGGAGCTGGCCCACAGATTTAGCCCACAGCTGTCCCTGCCCGTTACAACACAAGATAAAAGTACACAGTGTGTAAGGGCCTGGATTATTCTTTTTGGATACATCCACACGGCTCCCTTAACGCCAGGAAAGCGACCTGGGCTCACACCGCCTGGCCTCACGTGGGCAGCAAACTTCTCTGTGCATTTCTCCCAAAGTAACAGCCCCTTGGAAACAGCCTGCAAGAGGCCATGGGAAACGGTTTGCCCCTTTGGGTCTAACACGTGGTAGGAGTAAATGCCTGGGCTGTAAAATTTCCTCCTTACGCATTTAGCACAGACATTCAGATGCCGCCGTTGTGTTCATCACAGCACATGTGGGTGGAGCCGACTGCTTTACTTTAATACTTCGTGCCTGTGGGTTGTGTGGGGTTTGGATTCCAGCCGTATTAGTAGTAGTTAGCAGGGATAAGTAGGCACTAGGTGTCCAAGTAAGTAGCTCACAAACACAAGGCATGCCGCTTGAGGCCTGTAAGATTGTAGCTGAGCCGCACTAGACCGTGGAGTTAAAAAATGCCTGAGATGAGTAAGTGACCAAAGAATAATCCCAAGCCGCAAGGTTCTGGGGAAAGAAATGCCAGGGGGTGGTACTGTGAAGTTGGCCACAAGATTAATTGTGGATCACAAAGTGCCCCAGGGACACATTTCTCTCTCACACATGTGCCTTCATGTTGTGCATGGGTGCCCTTGAGGCTGAAAGGTTCTATCGATAGACCGGGTGCACCGATAATTTGTGGGGATACAATCCAGATAAGGCAAAAGCAGGTCGACCCTCTTACGCACATGCGCAGGGTAAGAGGTTCAGGCAGAAGCACTTTATAAAAGAGGGACCCTGAACTGGGAAAATTGAGTTCCCCATGGGAAAACTCCAGTGGGAACTATCCCCTACTGATGGTCAATTCACGAGCAACCCATTGGTGATCTGGCAGGAGAGGCGGATGAGAGTTTTGCGGGGCCCAGGGCAGCACAATTTCGTGGGGGCCCTCTCACCTCTCACTGGGTGTCTCCTCTCTCACCTGTGTTGCATGGCATTTCATCACGCCGCACATGCGCTCCTCCACCGTGCGGCACGTGGGCTGGGGAATTTAAAGTGTGGTATCCTGCTGGGCCAGTCCGCCCCTGAGCGCGGGGCCTGGGGCAGCCACCCCACTCGCCCTGCCCTATATCCGCCGCTGTCTGGCAGGATGTGAGGATGGCTGCAGCTACGACTTGTGTGGGATTTCTCTACTCTTGGATAGCCAGAGCTTGGCTGATAACTTGTGTAACCCCCTTTTTCCTCCCCGGGTTATTCGGGAGCAGGTCACACTCACAGCTGTGCCTGGGCGCCTGATGGTTTTAACCCAAAAGGAGATCCTGAGCACCCCAGTGGTGATGGTGTTTAGCTGGGGAAAGCCCCATCCACCTCCTTGTTGCAGTCCCTTGCTAGTAATGAATGGACAATGGCAGTGCCTCCACCTGGCTGGCCTTGTACACACTTACTGGTGTGCCTTGGGAACCTCCAGGAATATCCTCATTCCAGCTATGACATGGATCTAATTCCAGAACAACACTACAAATCATAGACATCTAATAGATTACTTTAAAATAAACAATCTTGACTCAACTGAAATAAACAGGGGTTAACAGATGAACAATGAATAGCATTAACAAAGTGCACAGCAATAATTGGAGCTTGTCTATCTAGCAGTTACACTGCCAGTATTGATCCCACCCCCGAGTGTGCACCCCCTGGACTCTCAGTCCCGGACCCTTGCTTGCGTGGGCGCGCTTGAAGAGCTGCAGCTGTAGCCTAGTATCAGGCATAGGGGCCATCAGATTGCCCTGACTCACAGATCACAGGCATGGGAAGGGGCAGGGCCAAGCCCAGCTAGCCCTCAGCGCTGCCTGGAGTGCACCACGCACGATGCCTTCTCCTCCCCAGACAGCCCCCAGAGCCGCCCGGTGCTCCAGGGGCGATTTAAAGGGCCCGGGGCTCCAGGCCCCTTTGAATCACCAGGCCCAGGGCACCTTCCCTTTTCACCCCTCCCCCGGCGGCGGGCCTGCACAATCAGCCCGTTCTCCTCGGCCCCATTCCCACGCATGGGGAACGAAGGGCCCCAGCATGTCAGTGGCAGAGCAGAAAGCGCGGGAGCCCCGAGCCCTGCCCACTGTTCCCCCCGCTGGAACGCGCTGCCTGTTTCCTGACCCCTATCGTGACCCCTGGGCGGGCCCCTCAGGCAGCAGAGCCCATTCCCAACCCGCACCCGTGGGGAGGACACCGGGGGGAGGCAGGAACTGTGCCAGGCCCACGCTCGAGGTGCCCAGCTCCCCGCCGAGGGGCTGGTTTCCCACAGGAGCTGGACTCCAGCGTCAGTGGGACACATGCAGTGCCCTTCCCTCCCACCTTCTCCACCAGCTGTGGAATCAGAGTGTTGGACGTGCGCCGAGACACGGCGAATGCCGACAGGCGACACGGATGTGCGGCTTTTCTTTTCTGTACCGTGAATTTGTTACCACAACCCTGCAGGTTTGCCTCCGGTGGCCGGTTTCAGACTCAATGGAGCAAAGTTTCTCTGTGACACTTGTTTTAGCCCTAGAGGCTCTAGGAACGCATGGAAACCAAGGAAAGGAACACCGACATTCCCTGAACCTCTCATGGCCTTGAGCAATGGCAATCAAGTGTAGTCCCCTTACTAAAGGGGCCTCTGTTTTATTCTGGAAAGACCCTGTGTGCTACAATCCAGACTACAATTCCCATGAGCCCTTGGGAAAAACAGGAAGGAAGGACTCTTGTGTGGGAGATCTGAGTGAGATCAATACTGGCAGTGTAACTGCTAGATAGACAAGCTCCAATTATTGCTGTGCACTTTGTTAACGCTATTCATTGTTCATCTGTTAACCCCTGTTTATTTCAGTTGAGTCAAGATTGTTTATTTTAAAGTAATCTATTAGATGTCTATGATTTGTAGTGTTGTTCTGGAATTAGATCCATGTCATAGCTGGAATGAGGATATTCCTGGAGGTTCCCAAGGCACACCAGTAAGTGTGTACAAGGCCAGCCAGGTGGAGGCACTGCCATTGTCCATTCATTACTAGCAAGGGACTGCAACAAGGAGGTGGATGGGGCTTTCCCCAGCTAAACACCATCACCACTGGGGTGCTCAGGATCTCCTTTTGGGTTAAAACCATCAGGCGCCCAGGCACAGCTGTGAGTGTGACCTGCTCCCGAGTAACCCGGGGAGGAAAAAGGGGGTTACACAAGTTATCAGCCAAGCTCTGGCTATCCAAGAGTAGAGAAATCCCACACAAGTCGTAGCTGCAGCCATCCTCACATCCTGCCAGACAGCGGCGGATATAGGGCAGGGCGAGTGGGGTGGCTGCCCCAGGCCCCGCGCTCAGGGGCGGACTGGCCCAGCAGGATACCACACTTTAAATTCCCCGGCCCACGTGCCGCATGGTGGAGGAGCGCATGTGCGGCGTGATGAAATGCCATGCAACACAGGTGAGAGAGGAGACGCCCAGTGAGAGGTGAGAGGGCCCCCACGAAATTGTGCTGCCCTGGGCCCCGCAAAACTCTCATCCGCCTCTCCTGCCAGATCACCAATGGGTTGCTCGTGAATTGACCATCAGTAGGGGATGGTTCCCACTGGAGTTTTCCCATGGGGAACTCAATTTTCCCAGTTCAGGGTCCCTCTTTTATAAAGTGCTTCTGCCTGAACCTCTTACCCTGCGCATGTGCGTAAGAGGGTCGACCTGCTTTTGCCTTATCTGGATTGTATCCCCACAAATTATCGGTGCACCTGGTTTATCGATAGAACCTTTCAGCCTCATGGGCACCCATGCACAACATGAAGGCACATGTGTGAGAGAGAAATGTGTCCCTGGGGCACTTTGTGATCCACAATTAATCTTGTGGCCAACTTCACAGTACCACCCCCTGGCATTTCTTTCCCCAGAACCTTGCGGCTTGGGATTATTCTTTGGTCACTTACTCATCTCAGGCATTTTTTAACTCCAAGGTCTAGTGCGGCTCAGCTACAATCTTACAGGCCTCAAGCGGCATGCCTTGTGTTTGTGAGCTACTTACTTGGACACCTAGTGCCTACTTATCCCTGCTAACTACTACTAATACGGCTGGAATCCAAACCCCACACAACCCACAGGCACGAAGTATTAAAGTAAAGCAGTCGGCTCCACCCACATGTGCTCCGATGTACACAACGGAGTCTTCCAGGCGGCATCTGAATGTCTGTGCTAAATGCGTAAGGAGGAAATTTTACAGCCCAGGCATTTACTCCTACCACGTGTTAGACCCAAAGGGGCAAACCGTTTCCCATGGCCTCTTGCAGGCTGTTTCCAAGGGGCTGTTACTTTGGGAGAAATGCACAGAGAAGTTTGCTGCCCACGTGAGGCCAGGCGGTGTGAGCCCAGGTCGCTTTCCTGGCGTTAAGGGAGCCGTGTGGATGTATCCAAAAAGAATAATCCAGGCCCTTACACACTGTGTACTTTTATCTTGTGTTGTAACGGGCAGGGACAGCTGTGGGCTAAATCTGTGGGCCAGCTCCTCAAGAGATTTAAACAGGCCTCACTCCTCTGAAGTGAGTGAAGCCGCATTATTCACAGGACAACTGGGGCTGTTCTACGGCTCTTATGGTTAACAAATCCGTGGTATATTGACCTAATACCGTGCGTTTGGCCGGCAGTGCTTGGGGCATTTCAGCGCCGGCTCCACAGGCTGGTGCGTGTCCTCTCCACGTGGAGGGAGGGACCCGCTGGGTAATAAACGTACCCTGGGCAGGCGTCTGAGCGGGGCCGATTGGTACAGTTCTGTGGTACAGGGCGAGGGGCCGGGCCATTTGCTAACGCCCTTCTCTCTGGGATTCACGTGCGGCTCTGGGAGCTTTTATGCCCTCTAGCTGGGCGGGGGGCTCCATGTGTGTCTGTGCTGAGTGATGACAACGCCGGGGGGGGTTTGCTGTTTGTTCTCCCAAAGCATTGTGGGCGTCGGCCCACGCGGCAGGGCTACGGGGGCCCGGCCCTACCCCGGGTCAAGCTTGCGCACTGAGGATTCCGGTCACAGCCTCGGGCACTTAACGTGTTTCCGCGTTTAGCAGACGGGGAGGGCTTTTGCTCTCAGGAGGAAAGGGACGGGTGCCAGGGAAGGGACTGAGAAACTCCTGGGTAACAAACGTGAAGACGCTGACACTCCATGAACTTTACATTTTAATAGCTGGCATTTCTGCCTAGAGACAGAGGCAGGATTAAATTCTCCGAGCCTGCAGGAGCCAAGCCCGTTCTTTAGCAGGGGTTAGTCACCCCCTGGGTTGCTACAGCGTCCGTTGGGGGAGAGCGGATGTGCCATTTGTGAAAGACGCAAGGGGTAAAGCTTTCCCAGTGCTGGGCAGCGCGCCGAGAACAAGACGCAAACTTGGCTTCCGAGACAGACGCCTTCATTTTAGCTTCTTGCCCCTTCTCTCACTTCTGGTGCTTCTGGGGTGGCCACGGGCAGGTTTGCTTGGTCTGCTGCTGGCAGGGGTTGGTGGGGGTTTGACAAGGAACAGTGGTGGGGCACTGGGGCAGAGGTTTCACATCATGGCAGGCCGTGGCCTCGCTGCCGTGGCAGGAGGAGCGTTCGCTGCCGTGGCAGGAGGAGCGTTCGCTGTCGGGGCAGGAGGAGCGTTCGCTGTCGGAGCAGCCTCTGGGCTCACGGGAACACATGTTTCTGTAATGCCGGGAGCCCCTGAGGAAAAAAAGAAATTGTCCTTCACTGACTGCGCAATCAAGAGCAATTATCAGAGGCCGGTTACGAAATGTGACAGATTATACCAGCACCGAGCCCTTTCTACCAGTTCTTTGCCAAGGGACGCCATTCTCACTACACCCATTTCCCAGATGGGGATAACTGAGGGGAGAGAGGGTAAGTGGCTAGCCCAAGTTCACCCAGTGGGACAGTGATGATGGAGGGAGTAGACCTCTGCTCTCCTCACTTCAGCTCCGTGTGCTGTCCCATAGGCCTCATGGCCTCCCTGGGGGCCTTCCCCCCAAATCTGGAGATAAATGGCTACGGGGCGAAGGGGGAGGGTTGCTGTGGGACAAGGCGGAGAGCTGCAAACAAGATGGGAAGAGAGTTTCACATTCTCAGTAGCCTGTCACATGCAGGGGTCAGAGAAGGGATAAAATTCTCAAAACGTTTTAGGAGTCTAATTCTCGCTGATTTTCAGTGAGCCTTGGGCTGCCAGGTGCTTAAATTCCTGGCAGAACTTAGGTTCCTAAATCATTTAGGTGCTGTTGAGAAATTTTACGTGAGATGATCAGCGCCCTCTCTGGTCTGGGCCAGAGCCTCTGCTGGTGGAAACTTGGGCAGCTGCTTTGAACTCAGTGGGGGCTGTGCTGATTTCACACCAGCCCAGGACATAACCAACGGGAATCCATGCACAGTAGCTTTCTATCCCTGAAAGCCGGGATTGTCTAAGGCACGGAACGGGGTTCCTAAATCCTGTTAAGATTCCACATTGAAATGGGAGTTCTGTACTCATCCCCCTCGGCTCCCTGCAAAGTCTCGGACAAAATGCATAGAGTAAAGTCTGGCAGTGGAGAAAAAGAAACCCAGGGTGATGAGACAAGGAGATCTGTCCTCAGGTGTCCTTTGAAGACAAAAAGCTTGAAGAGCTGGGGAAATGCATTAAGAGGCATCAGTCTGCTCTCTGAGCCGTGTCCATACCGCTGCCTGCTTTCCGCTTCCCATAGAATCCTAGAACTGGAAGGGACCTCGAGAGGCATCGAGTCCAGTCCCCTGCCCTCACGGCAGGACCCAGCACAGTCTAGACCATCCCTGACGGGCGTGTGTCCAACCTGCTCTTAAATATCTCCAGGGGTGGAGATTGCACAACCCCCCTAGGCAACTTATTCCAGTGTTTCACCACCCTGACGGGCAGGACGTTTTTCCTAATGTCCAACCTCAACCTCCCTTGCTGCAGTTTAAGCCCCTTGCTTCTTGTCCTGTCCTCAGATGTTTAAGGAGAATAATTTTTCTCTGTCCTCCTTGTAACAATTTTTTAGGTACTTGAAAGCTGCTCTCGTGTCCCCTCTCAGTCTTTTTTTCTAAAGTAAGCAAGCCCAATTCTTTCAGTCTTCCCTCAAAGCTCATGTTCTCTGGACCTTTAATTATTTGTATTGCTCTTCTCTGGATCCTCTTTAATTTCTCCTCATCTTTCTTGAAATGCGGTGCCCAGAACTGGACACAATACTCCAACTGAGGCCTAATCAGCACAGAACAGAGCAGGAGAATGACTCCTTGTGTCTTGCTCACAACACTCCTGCGAACGCCTCCCGGAATCATGTTTGCTTGTTTTGCAACAGCGTCTCACTGTTGACTCATATTTAGCTTGTGGTCCACTAGATCCCTTTCTGCAGGACTCACTCCCAGACAGTCACATCCCATTCTGTATGTGTGAAACGGATTGGTCCTTCCTAAGTGGAGCACTTTGCATTGGTCCTTATCCAACTTCATCCTATTGACCTCTGACCATTTCTCTAGTTTATCCAGATCATTTTGAATGTTGACCCTATCCTCCAAAGTGCTTGCAACTCCTCCCAGCTTGCTATCATCTGCAAAGTTAATAATCGTACTCTCTATGGCATCATGTCAATCGTTGATGAAGATATTGACCAGAACTGGTCCCAAAACTGACCCCTGCGAAACCCCCCTTGTTCTGCCCTTCTAGCATGGCTGGGAACCATTAATAACTACTCCCTGAGAACAGTTATCCAGCCAGTTCTGCACGCACCTTATAGTAGCCTCATCTAGGTTGCATGTCCCTAGTTTATTGATAAGAAGGTCATGCGAGACCATGCCAAATGCCTTATTAAAGTCTAGGTATACCACCTCCACCGCTTCTCCTTTACTTCACTCTATTTTGTCCCCAGGAAACTCCAGGTCCTAGGCACGATGGGGAGTCAAGTAGCTCACACCTAGTTATTCCACATTGCTACTTAGCATCAAAGTCTCCAACCCCGACAACCCACCCCCCCACTCCAAACTGGAGAGTTCAGAGTTAGACTCGGAACACGCCCTGGCCAAACCGATGAAGTTCATTTCAATCAACAGGGAAGAGCTTCATCAGACTAACGACTCACCTTGAATGTCAGCTGGAACGCGGGAGATGAGCAGGAAGCTGAGTGAATGAGGCAGCTGGGGACACGGGAACTTTTATACCTTTCCGAAAGCCTGCTCTTGGAAATGAAATACCCCCGGGGGACAGTGACCCACCTCTGTACAGACGCTCATTTCCTTCCAAAGCTTACTTGACTCATCGCCTTTGCTCAATGTCATTTTTTTCCTGGTGTTTCACACAGTTTCGGTTGGGAGCCCCACCCGCTGTGCATTGCAAGTGGGGATGAGCAAACCACGAGCATGGTTTTGGTGGTTCAGTATTTTTCCGTCGTGCGGGGGAAAGGTTTGGATTGCAGCACCCGAAGGAGAGATGGCCCGTACCTGAGATATCTTAACTCCCTGGCAGTTTGGACAAGGAGGTTGGGTACAATATTCAGTGGCAGTGAGGGGAGCTGGCAGCCACGCTGGGCCCCTGGGTAAGGGGTGGCCAGGGACATGGGCCATCCTTCCTCGGATGCTGTTCATTGCCACAGGCCCACCCTGCCTTGTTGGTAGAGAAGTGTTATGTTTAGCAGCCAGCTCCAAATTTTTCGCCCAATCCCTGAGGGAAAGAGAAAAGAATAGTCTGCGGGTTACGAAAATACTTAGAAAATTGTGTTCAAATGTCTTATTAAGAAATACAGGTGGGTTCCCATTTTGGCTTTGAGATGGAGGGAGGGAAATAAACCCCTAAACTGACAGCCTTAAACAAAAATAATCATGCTATATGTTTTTCGAACCAAAAAAATGAAAATTAATGCCCAAAATTCCTAACCCAGAACTTTTAGCAAATCATCCCTTCTTGATTTACAAATGATCAGGGACGGAGACGCCATCGCAACAGCAGGACAGTGGCTCTGGTGGTTAATTACTGCAATGACACATGCAGCTGCAGCTGGCGTGGGATTGTGCAAATTCCGTTCATGTTAGTGAACACTTACTCACTGGTGAAGTCACGCGCACCACCTGCTGGAGAACGTTTGCACTTGGTGAGTAAGGCTTGCACAGCTGTGAAGTTAGCGTGCCGTTGTGTGGCTAGCCACGTCTCCAGTGGAGACAGCGCCGTTGGCACAATAACGTGTCATTCCCTGTATCTAACCGGCAGGGATGTCCCAGCAGAGCCAAAAAGGAGCCACTTCTGAGAACCCTCCCTTCCAAACGCACAGGGGCGTTGATTCCCAGGGCGCTGGTGCTGGATCAGTCAGGAGGCAGTCGCTCACCCAGCTCTTGCCCGTCTAATCACCACAGCGACACATTTCTTGTTGCCTAGTGGTTGGATCAGATCTTCCCTCTCGGATTCTGCAAAAGGGCCTGAGAACAGCCCATCTCCCCAGGGAAATGGGGGTGCCCTGGAAGCCAGCAAGGGCGTTCGGCGATGCTTTCTCTGGTTTTCTAGTGGGTGTGGGGTGCACTGTGCCGTGCCTGTGTGGGTGGCTGGCTCCCAAGGGCATCCCAGCAGCCTCCAGCTCTGTCCCAGGTCTTCTCATGAGCCTGAATGCAGGCTGTGATTCAGCCACTCGCCTTTACCAGCCGGCAATTCATTCCTCCCCACGCCGGCTCACAGGCCTGGGAGTAAGGGAGGGATGTGCGTGGGCGAGTGAGAGTGGACATATGGGTATGGGTGTGTAGGTGTGTGGGTGTGTAGGTGCATGGGTGTGAAGGTGTGAGTGTGTGGGTTGTAGGTGTGTGGATGTGTAGGTGTGGGTGTAACGAGGTTCCACTCATTGCCTGCCTACCAGCCCCCATTTAATTCTGCACCCTCAAACCCTCCATCCAGCTAGCTCGCCCTCTTTGGCCACTGGGTCCGGCCCCTTCTCCAGCTACTGATTGCTCCAGAGGGGCTTTGGCAGGCAAGTGGCCCTTGTGCGTTCTGCCCGCAGGCTCATTGCTCTAAGAACCAGCCAGGGAAGTGAGGTTCTTGCTCTTTTGCGGAGGGGGGGGTCTCCCGTGGCCCCTGCTCTATGTGAGGGTGTGCTTCTGAATCCCCAAAGGATTCTTGGAGTCAAGAAGTAAACTGGGGATGACCGGGGGCAGGAGGAGCATTGCCAGCAGATCCAGAGAAGTGATTATTCCCCTTTATTCGGCGCAGGTGAGGCCACATCTGGACTATTGTGTCCAGTTCTGGGCCCCCCACTACACAAAGGATGTGGACGCATTGGAGAGAGTCCAGCGGAGGGCAACCAAAATGATTTGGGGGCTGGAGCACATGACCTATGAGGAGAGGCTGAGGGATTTGGGCTTGTTTATTCTGCAGAAGAGAAGCGCGAGGGGGGATTTGAGAGCAGCCTGCAACTCCCTGAAGGGGGGTTCCCAAGAGGACGGAGAGAGGCTGTTCTCAGTGGGGGCAGATGGCAGAACAAGGAGCAATGGTCTCAAGTTGTGGTGGGGGAGGTCTAGGTTGGATAGTAGGGAAAACTATTTCGCGAGGCGGGTGGGGAAGCCCTAGGATGGGTTCCCTAGGGAGGGGATGGAATCTCCACCTCTCCCTAGAGGTGTTTAAGTCTTGGCTTGACCAAACCCTGGCTGGGATGATTGAGTCGGGGTAGGTCCTGCTTTGGGCAGGGGCTGGACTCAATGAGTCCTGAGGGCTCTGCCAGCCCTGGGGTTCTATGATTCTATGATTCAATGTCAGTCCAAGCATGCCAGAGGGGTGGTCAGCACTGGACAGCTTTCCTGTGTTAACGTCACCAGAGAAGGGCCCTCTTCCCCCACCAGTGAGGAGGTTGTGGATGTGGACTCCTAGCAGAGTGAATGGCAGTGAAAAGAACAAGTTAAAAATGACTTAGAAACGTTAGATTTCTGCAAGTCCCCAGGGGCTGAAGAAATGCCTCCTAGAATACTCCAGAAGCTGATAAAGGAGGTATCTGAGCCTCTAGCTATCATCTTTGAAAAGTCATGGAAGTCAGGAGAGATTCCTGGAGACTGGAAAAGGACAAATCTAGTGTGTGAAGGGTAAAAATCCTTGGTTAGTAATGTTTGGTTTGTAATGTAAAGGTATTATAGGGTATCCATTTTGAAAACAAAATGGAAGATCAGTCCCATGACACTGGGTCTGACAGGCCAAGGTTTTCCCGCCTTTTTGCAGCAGAGGAGTAAACAAGTTCCAGTCAAAACCGGATTTACCTCAGAAGTTCACACGGGGTTTCCCTGCAGGGGCGGACGCCGCGGGGTTTCCCTGCAGGGGCGGACTCCGCGGGGTTTCCCTGCAGGGGTTTCCCACCTTAGGCTGCCGATAAGGCTGGCAGCCGAATAGCTCGGGGCTGCCCATCCTCATGGCAGGCTGCGCGGGGTTCTCCCTCCAGCTCATCTAGAGGCTGGGAATGGGCGATGGGAGGGATCACTGGATGGTTCCCTGTTCTGTTCACTCCCTCTGGAGCACCTGGCACTGGCCACTATGGGCAGACAGGACCCTGGGCCGGATGGACCTTTGGCCTGGCCCAGGCCGGTCGCTCTTAGGTTCTTCCTGTTTCTACCTGTGGTCCGTGGGCACCAGGCGGGCTGCAGACCATGTCTAGATTTCCAGTTGGATCCCGCGCTCCCATGGGGAATTGTTTAGGGGTTCACAGATGACAAAAGGTTGGAGCCCACTGGCCTTGGAGGGGCTGAGCAGGCTGGCTGCTGACAAAGGGGCCCGGTGACTCAAGCAGCAGCTAGAGCTTCAGACTCTTCCAGTCACCACCGGCCCCCTGAGTGGTGCACTGCAGGCAGCACAGGATGTTCTAGGCACCACTGAGGGCTGGCTGGATCCCTGAGGCCCCCCCTTTCCAGAAGCACAGAGCCAGGCTCCCCCCCTCACCTCCACCAGGGACCCAACAGTCCTATCAGCCCCCCAGGGCTGAGCATGTGTAACCACTACAGGGTAGATTTGCACCAGGGGCCTCTGGAGCTTGGTGTAGGCCACTCTACAGCTTGAGCTATGAAGCCAGCTGGCTCTTGGCTCAGGCTGCAGAGCGCCCTTGTTCCTATCTCGCACTGTCCGTGGTCTAAGTGCCACTGCAGGGCGCAGTGACCCACACTAGGGCTGTGGGCTACACGTGGGCTTGGGAGCTGGAAGTCTCCACCTGTCGGCTCTGCCAGCCACTCCCCGGTCGCCTGGGCGAGTCAGACAGTTCTGTCCCTGAGTGCCAGCCACACGCCCTCAAGCGACTAATTCCGCGCTCAAGTGACATAAGCAGAGCGAGCCGCGTGAGATCCTGGCCCCGGCCTAGTATCAAGCGTATGGGCAGGGCCGGATTAAGGGGGGGCTAGCTGGGCAGCTGCCCGGGGTGCCAACCTATGGGGGATGCCTGATGGCAGCTGTAAGGTGTGCAGTGCACCCAGGAGCGGGGCCACACATGTGCCGTGTGCCCGGGGGCGGAGCCGTGCATGTGTTGCGCACCCACTGCCCAGGGCGCAGGAATGGCTCGAGCTGGCCCTGCGTGCGGGACATCAGATTGCCCTGACTCACCGATCACGGGCACTTCCCCCTGCTATGCCTCAGTCACTCCCTCTGCAAAATGGAGAGACGAACCCGCCTGCTCCACCTCAGGCAGCCGAGGAGAGGAGTAATTAGCTGAGTGTTTTGATCACCTGCACTATTCAAACTGATTGTGGGCATGCTGTGCCCAGGTAATTAACCAGCCCCCGCAGGCCCCAGGCCTTAGGAATAGCCAGGGCACATGGGGCCATCGGGAATGAAGATGTCATCGTTCGCTCTCCCAGGGGGCACTCATTTGGCAGAGGGCTCCCAACCGTATAAAAGCTCTTGCCTGCCAGCAGCCGACACACCTCTGCTCTGCTCTCCGCGCTGGGCTGGTCAACAGGGTAAGTCAGATTCTACTGACCCTCCTCGCTGCTCATTGTGAAGATCTTTGCCACGGCCCCCCAAGATCAGAGTGGAACATTCTCTCGTCCCAAGCTCAGTGCTGGGGGTGGTTCCTGTCTCGCCTGGCTGGGTCCGTAGGGGAGCCTCAAGGGCCTTTCTGTCTCTGAGCAGCGGACAGAGGGTGTGGCAGGTTCCAAGGGTGCATGGGTAGGAGCTGGAGGGCACCATGGGGCTGCCTGAAGAAAAGGCAAGTTTACAGCGGGGACAATTGGCCAGGACCTGACGGCTGGAGTCGGATCCTTGAGACTTGCCATTTGCACCTGGCCAGGGAAACCTGTGTCAGTGTAAACCGGGGGGGGTTTCTCAGAAGGGACGAGCCATTTCCCAGACGCGTGTCGCTATCCCCCTCGACTCGCTGCTCTCTCGCTAAGGACCGCTGGGCGCAGACGGGCTAGAAAAGCAGGATTTTGATCTAGGGAGAGCAAACAGGAACACAGGAGCTTATCCCAAGGGGTCTGTTTCTTTCAGCTTTGCTGAGACTGCAGAATGGTCTACTCTTCTGGAAGAGAACCCTTCTTCAACAGGAACTCCACCTGGTATGATGACACCCAGCGCACCCCCTTCACCTATGCATATGACACCTGCTGCAGCCAAGGAAGTGGGCCAAGACGGGTTGCTCACGATTACTGATGCTACGGGTACCCACGGTCGGGCTGTGCTGAGAATTGCCATGGGGCCTCGGGAAGCCGAGGTCACTGCTGCATCAGGAGGGCATCGTCCTATAACGGCTCCTCCGGAGGCTGCCACAGACAGTCCGTCTGTGCTGAGGTGGCATGCCATGGTTCAGGATCTTCATGCCATGACAGTGGCTGATCCTGCCACAGTACCCCAATCTATGGGAAACCCAAGACATGGGGGCAGCAGTGCTGCCCTCCAGTGCAAAAGTGCTGCCTTCCAGTGCAAAAATGCTGCCCTCCAGTGCAGAAGTGCTGAAAATGAGGGGCAAAGTGCCTTCCAAGCCACCAGCTGCACCCGGCAGCAGAAGGAGCAGCTCCAAGAAACAGCAATACTTCTCCTGCGCTTGTGACGTGGCATTACACTTATAGCCCTTGGCATGGCTTCTTTCCTTCACGCATTGGCCTGCCGTGGTTATTTGGCTCTTATAACAGCTGGTGTTTGCACTGCCCTGTGAGGAAGGACCCCCACAGTACGCGTATGCCGTTGTGCCCGTACGGGCTCTTTCTGGTGTATCATTCGTATCCCTGGCCATGCGCTGTCCCATGTTCTTGCTGGGATAATTTCCCCCGTTTCCTTTCCACTTCAGGGGCCGGTTGTAGAGGAGAAAACAGTAAAACTGATGGCTCATGAGCATCCCATTGTTGTGGTGTTTCTCCTTCTTTCTTTCCCTGGGTTGCCACCATCACCTTTCCTGTGGGGAATAGTTTTTCCCTCTGTGTTGCAGAAATCGCTACAATGCCCCGATTTGCCTGGAAATCCCAAGTCTAGCTTCTCACCTGGGATAAACTGGCATCGCCCCATATGCTTATGTGAAGCAATGCCAGTTCATCCTGTGTGCGGATGTGGCCATGCAAAACTGGGTGTCAGCAATGCTACTTTACTCTCCGGAAGGGAAAAGATTTTATTCAATACACGGAATGTTAGCTGCCTTGGCAATACATTTTGCAGGAAACTCAAGCATTAAAATGCCCTGTCACAAATTAGATAGATAGATAGATAGCGGGCTTTTCAGTGACTACTGCCATGAGATGTAGAGCTCCTGAACCCCAAGCTTGGGGTGATCCTAATTCTTTGAGCACCAGGAGCTAGGTGCCTCAAGCAGGCTAACAGCATATTAGGGTGCATTGGGTAGAGTGTTTCCAGCAGATCTAGGGAAGGGATTATCCCCCTTTATTCAGCACAGGTGAGGCCACATCTGGACTATTATGTTCTGTTCTGGGCCCCCCACTATACGAAGGATGTGGATGCATTGGAGAGGGTCCAGCGGAGGGCAACCAAAATGATGAGCGGGCTAGAGCACATGACCTACGAGAAGAGGCTAAGGGATTTGGGCTTGTTTAGTCTGCAGAAGAGCAGAGTGAGGGGGGATTTGAGAGCAGCCTTCAACTCCCTGAAGGGGGGTTCCACAGAGGCTGGAGAGAGGCTGTTCTCAGTGGTGGCAGATGTCAGAACAAGGATCAATGGGCTCAAGTTACAGTGGGGGAGGTCTAGGTTGGATATTAGGAAAAATTATTTCCCGAGGCAGGTGGGGAAGCACTGGGATGGGTTCCCGGGGGAGGATCTGGAATCTCCATCCCTAGAGGTGTTTAAGTCCCGGCTGGACCAAGCCCTGGCTGGGATGATTGGGTTGGAGTTGTTCCTGCTTTGGGTAGGGGGCTGGACTCGATGCCTGCCCTGGGAGTCTGTGGGTCTCTGGAGCTCTGCTTCATTTCACCCTTTGTGAAATAAGGCTACTTAGCCTCTTTCCCCTGACTGAGGGATTGTTTCGTGTCTGTGAGGCACACCACTAGGAGGGTAAATGGGGGAGGGGACAAGTTCCAGGACAGCCAGAGATTTCGTCCCAAAAGCCAACAAATTCCAACCCACATCAGCAAAAATTTCTTCCCCCAACCCCGCACCCTCCCTGCAGCTCAAATCAAATGCTCCCCTGGTAGCTTAATCATTGGACCAAACCACCACAGGAAGTGGGGGGCTTGCTCTCTGTGCAGCTTTCCCAGGGCCTCTGTGGGAGGCTCCAGTCAGACACACATGATGGGCCTCAAAACAGGAAGAATATAGAACCCCAAAGGTTACCAGTGCCCACACTATGGACTGGCCGGTCAGCCACACTGCACCAGGAACTAAACATAGCAAAGACCACAGTAATAAAAGCAAATGCTGTGCAGTGCTGTGTTAAGTATAAACCATTAAAAACTAAAGGGAAAGTTTAAGAAAAGTATCCGACGGGGTCGGGAAGCTGGTTCTGTGCTCATTGCATTTAAGTTACGCTGGCAAAAAGTCACATGTTTCTTCTGCACGGCAAAGTCTGAACACTGAATTGAGCCAACGGTCAGGGGCAAACTTTTGAAAGAGCAACCAGGACATTTCATTCCAGGTTCGGAGCAGCCTCCAGCCCCCAGGTGTCTGTGATTCTAACGTTCAACTGCCATTGTATGAGATTCTCGGGGCATGTATTATGCAAGAGGTCAGACTAGATCGGGGGTGGGCCAAAGGGCCTCCACAGAACGGCTCCAGTTCACCAAGTGGGTTGATCTGGCCCGCGTAGGTCCTGACGCTCCCCTGTCCCCAGGCCACATAGGACCTGGGGGGAGGGGGCAGCATGCAAAGTCACCTCCCGCCCTGCAGGGGGCTCCGCACTTAGAGTCAACTGCCAGCTGCTGCTGGACTGTGACATGGGGCCGAATTCTCTGCTGATGTAAATCGGACCAAGTTGAACCAGTTTACACCAGGGGAATTTGCGCCATTGGCTTCAACGGAGCTACAACAGAGATAAACCTTAGTGACATTCCTCCCTAGTAAAGCTCGACACACCTCAGACCAGCTCAGTCCACGTGTCCTTGTACTCACACTTCCAGCCCCTATCTTCTGCCCACACTTATTGCCTTAATTCTGCCTTTGTCTCTCTCTACCACACATGCCCTGGATTTTTTTCCCAAAGCTACCTGATCAAACTGGCGGGACTCCAAACCCTTTCTCAACACAAGCACATCCCTGAGCCACCCCATTGACACGAAAACCAGACAAAAGGGTCCCCAGAGACCTTTCCCATCCCACAACCTTCCCATCCCTCTGTGACTTGGGATGCCACTGCTTTGGGATGCTCACTTGGGACTTCTGAAAGAGGCCTGGTTTTTAGCAAGTGGCTGAGCTGAAAATCTACCCTCATTAAGGTGCCTCAGAGGGGGCACTCTAAAACACATGCAACCAAAATCACCAATTTGCCTTTCACAGTTGTTTCCCTTGAGTCCCATTGCAGTAGCGCCCCAGTGTATTGCTAGAGGGCGCTGGTGCGCTGAAGGTGCCACCGTTCGGAAGTGATGGAAGAAAGACGTCCTATCAACCGGTGCTCACTGAAAGACACAGAAAGACTCTACCTGGTCTAGGGGAGCCAGTTCTGGCTCGGTGATTGGCCTTGGCCTTTACACTGATGCCTTTGGGTGGGTCATGACCTTTGACAGAGCCTGGATCAAAAAACCCTACCTCTCCATTATTTCAATGACAAGGACCAGGTTCAATTCACCTGGAGACAACAGCCGACTTTCAAGACTCATCACCTGCCCCGGCCAGTAGGGATGAACAGAGGCGCCAACCAGTCCCCAGTTAAGCCCCAGTTTAGGGCTGAAATGTATTCCCAGCGGTGCATGGGCCCACACACGTTGTCAGCACATGTGGGGGATTACGCCCGTTAGCCCGTAAGAAAGCTGCAGTGTTAGCTACCAGGATTGCTCTGGCCAAATTCCAATGGAGTGGAATGGGCCCATGTCTTTGGCCGGAGGGTAGGTCTGCTCAACACATCACGGTCAGGCTCCCTGTGAGCAATCATGCCAGTCATTCCACAATGGTATTAAAAAGGGTGCTAGGGTGGGATGAGAGGTTGGGGCCAGGCGTTGGGATATGTAAGAATTAATAGGGGTCCAGGAAGGCAGTAGAACAGTGTTAGGGGTCTGGCCAGACCAGGCATTGTCCTTTGAACATGTTTTCCCCCTTCTTCCTTGCAGCCTGGAAAGACAGATGAAGGGTCTGGGCAGAGCAGGTATTGTCCTTTCTGATGTATAAACACGCTCTTTCCCTTCATCCTTGCAGCCTGCAAAGCTAGATAAGGAGGCAGGGGCACTAAAACTGTACCAGTGATGAAAGGACAGTGTCTTCTTTGTTTTTTCTCTTGCTCGTTCTCACTTGCTCTGTTAAAATACTTTCAGGGTCACATTCTTTGGAATCTCTGAGCCCCACTGATTCGGGAAATCTGGAATGTAGAAAAGTGCTGATCTGACTGAAAATCCTGTCAACAGGGGTGGGTATAATAATATTCATTGCCGGCCTATTAATATTCATGTATAGGAGTTAACACTGCTAAATGGGGATACATGTAAAGTTGCAGTAAACGGGTACATTTACATTCTAAAATGGATACAGGAGTGTAGCTGGTGCCAGATCGTTGCTCGCTTGGAACGTTGTGTTGGGAGTCTGAGGGGAACAAGCATCTGCAATAAAGAGGGCTGTTTACTCCATCCACTCCTGAGTCTCTTGTTTCTTCTCTACCATAAGGCAGTGCGGATGGTCTTACTCTGAGAGGTGATTGGTTTGAATGCTAGCCCACTTCTGAAAATGGTGGCCCAGCGATAGCTGGCTGGTCCCTATCAAATGAGCCAATGAGGACAGATCTCTTCATAATAAAAACGCCCTCCCCACAGGCAAGCTTGCGGGCAGAATCACTAAAAATGTCAAAGAATGAAGAGAAGGTCTCATTGGGGGTTATCTGAGGAAGCCTCCGTAACAAAGTCTGTGCTGCTCTTGTTCTACAGATACACGACATCTTCCACCAGTCCTGGGTGTCATTCCGTCATCTCCCAAGACCATCCCTTTGACTCACTCGCTTTTCATCCATCGTAGAAGATTTCATCTATCTTCCAGCTTGCGCTACCAAGTCGACAAGGCCGATCCCTTTTTAATCAGCTGCCTAGTCCAGCTAAAAAGAGCCTTGAGGCAGCTCCTGTGGATGTGAAAGAAAAGAGACCTACCCCCCTGTACACACCCAGTTAGGCATTTCATCAAGTCCTAATATGCCCTGTGACTGAGACAGAGGGAAACACATCCATTGAATTGTGGGTAACATTTACACCCTGGAACTCGGAGGGGTTTGGATACAGGGCCCCTGCAATAAAACTGTCCTAAAAATTCACAGGTTTGGCTCCGTAACCAGCGCAATGAGCCTTCGGGAGTGTCTGACCTAGCGTTGCAGTGAGAGTCACAGCAGCACCATAACACAGATACGTTTTACAGAGACAAAAAGGGTTTTTCCCCATGGATACAGGATGTAGATGGAGCTCTGTCCCCACCTAACCTCCTTCTCTGCAGGAGGTAGGTCAGCCTACCTAGGGTGAAAGAGTTCACAGCCCTCAACAACACAACTAGGTTGATCTACTTTTAAAGGGTAGACCAAGCCCTTGCAAACCCCCTAATCTCCATTTTCCCCCCATCCCTGCCTGCAAATCACGCAAGATGTGGTTAGCGATTCACGTTTTTCATGGAGCATTGAAAAAAATGAAGGGCCCCCAGTTAGCTACTGATTTCCCAATAAAACCACAACTCCCATCAGCATTATAAAGATGTGGGTAATTAGCGCAGGACTGAGACGTGGAACAAGCCCACCACCCTTCCCAAGTTCCGTCTCTCACATCCCGCACTTCCAGAGGGGAATGTTCTCTATGTGGAGAACCTTTAAACGCATTCCTAGATATTATTGTATAAGTAAATACTATCATCCTGTAACACCACCAGTTGGGTAATTATGTATCATAAAATCCCTTCGGCCACATTGGTGTAAGATTGCAAAATGGTCCAGAGGTTCCATAACCTGCTTGCAAACTTATGATTCTCTTCTGCAACCCAAACCACTTCATAAATATAAATCATGGTGATATAGATCAAAACACCACCCCTTGGGTTCTCTGCTTCTTTTAATTAACAGACATTTACATTGTTTCTGCCTATCTCCCGATCTCCTTCTGTTTCTCTTCTGACTTTAAATTAACTCCCACCACCATCGTATCTGAACTTTCCTATAATGCAGACGTGTGGACCACTGGATTTACAACCCCAGATCCAAAGAGCTCTTGCTCCAACACTTGTTGGCCTGGATAACCCACCAGGTGTGTCAGAAGTTATCATTTCCAGGGAACAATGTGAAAAATGGAGGGCATACCAGAGCGATAATGAGCTACTGATAAACCCATGAGTCAATCCAGCAAAGCAACATTTTGGGTAATTAGCGCGGGCTTGAGATGATAAACAAAAAAGTCACCGTGACCAGGACGTGCCTCGTTTCCGGAAAGCTCGACAAGGTAGAGTATAAAAGATCTGGGACCCCGGTCTTCCTCATCCACTTCACTTCCCTTCTCCTGGCACATTCCTGGTGAATAGGGTAAGTCCAGCAAGGCTGATTCTCTTTGGCTAGTCATGGGAAATAATGGGACTTGTTTCAGCTAGAACCATGTCCTTCTGACCAGGATTTTTGCACTGCTAACTTATACTAGCAATTCTCTGTCTGCTGTCTTTTGCTTAGATTGCATGCTGCCCAGGGTAGGGGCTGTCTTTCCAGGTGCTGTGCAGACCTAGAAGACAGAGTGAAGATTTAGTTCATGAGGTAGAACCTCGACCATAATCCAGGGCACAGAATAAATAAATATGATAACTAGAACAATATGGGGGAGGGGACATGTTTTCATAGAGTGACGTGGGGAGGTACCAGCTGCGGATCTGGTGCATTGAATCGGGCTCTGGACTGTCAGTGTCCACATCAGCTTCTCACTCAATGTGTGAGCCTTCCCACTTCCAATCTGGGCCATTCCTTGTGGGGGATCGGCTCAACCCAGTGGTGCTGCAGCAGGGGCAGCAGGGTGCGCTCCGGCGCTGCAGGATGCAGAGAAAGAAGCTGCAGGACTAGCAGTCTCTAGTTATCTATCTGCGATGGGAGAGGATGGAGAAGAGGGGATGGAAGGTTCCTAAACAATGTCTTATCACCTCTTCGGGGTGGAGATGTAACAGTGCAGTCGATTAACTGATTTACCAAGAAGCAGAAGCATGTAGGTTAATGCTGTAGATTAATGCTGTTAATGCATGCATCTCCCCCTTCCCCCAGCCAGTTCATATTTTAGCAGGCTGGCCAGCAGCCCGGCTCAGTGCTGGCTTGTGCCAGGTCCGGGTTCCCCCGCTTCGGCTCTGCATTTAAAGAATATTAGGAGCCGGGCAGGCAGGAAGCCCGGCTCAGTTCTGACTCGCACTGGGTCCGGGAGCTCAGATGTCCCCTAGACAGGGGCTGCAGCCATCCCACACTGCTGCCTCTTTATCAGAGGCAGCCAGTCCACAAGGGGAGCTGGGTTTTAAACTGGCTCCCCTCACGGACCAGTTCCCGCCAGGCACCCTGCGCTGCTGCCTGAGATACAGAGGCAGCAGCATGGAGTGGGAGGGGCTCCTCGGGAGTGGGGACAGATTGCACTGGCTGCCGGCCCCGCCTCCAGGGACTATAGACTAGTCAAGTAGCCAATAAGAATTCATGAGGTTACTCGACTATTCAATTAACCAATATTTAACATCCCCACTCTGGGGATCCGAGCTTGCAGGCTCAAAAGCCTCCTGGCTTCTCCAGTCGACATTCCGTGAAGGCACTTCCTGTGCACTCTGCATGGGAAGGAAGTGGGGTCCCCACACAGGTTCCTCTCGTGTCCGTATGCAGTGAAGGATGCCTCTCTCTGTCTTTCAGGGTTCCCCAACGTGCACAAGGATGTGTTCCCGTCAGGGCGATGATCACTGCCACAGCTCGGACAGCTGCCTTAGCAGTGGCTCCTCTTGCCACGGAAGCGGAGGGTCTTCTTGCCACGGCGGAGGCTCCTCTTGCCACAGCGGAGGCTCCTCTTGCCACGGTGGAGGCTCCTCTTGCCACAGCGGAGGCTCCTCTTGCCACGGTGGAGGCTCCTCTTGCCACAGCGGAGGCTCCTCTTGCCACGGTGGAGGCTCCTCTTGCCACGGCGGGGGATCTTGCCATGGGAAACCACAGCAGCCCTGCCAGCAGCAGCAGCAGCAGAAGGTCTGCAATGTGCCCTGCAAGAAGCTGAAGTAGCAGGGCCCAGCACAGATGCGGGGGGAGCCCAGAATGCAAACCCTTGCTCCCTGCCTCGTCTCCCGAGTGCACCTTGAAGTTGCAACGCTCTGCATATCCTTGCTAATGATCAGCCTTGGCAAATCCTCTCCACACTTCTTGCTTGGCCTTGTATTAGTGGGGGGCTGTTGGCGCCTGTGAGAAACCTCAACGCTGCCCCAAACCTATCCCTTAGTTCCTTGCTTCTGTCTGTCCCTGTGCCTGGGAGACATTAAAATGCAGAATTCATGAGCAGTCCGCAGTGCTGGTGTTTCTTTAACTGCCCCTTACTTGTCCCCATACACCCAGTTGAAGGCTCCCTTGTGTGTTTGTCAGTTGGAAACTCGTCTTCCACCTTCCAGCTTCCACCCCCCAAAAGGGAAAACGTGCATCGTTCAAGAGAGCCAAAACCATCCCTTACCCACAACCGGGGAGACAACTCTCTGGGACATCCATGAGGGACGTGCTTATTGATTGTGTACAGAGGCCCCCAGATCCTGAGGTGATAGATCGACAGGGTGCGGGTTTATACTACTGTCTAAGACACACAGCTTCAGCGATGCCATGTCTTCCATGCGGCAAGGGCGGCAGGAGCTTCTCTTCCCTCTACTTCACGGGTGGAGTAGCGGAGTCGACAGGAGAGTACTCGGAGGTTGATTTATTGTGTCTAAACAGACAGGATAAATCGACCACCGGTGGATCGATCACTGCAGGGTCAATCCACTGTGCAGTGAAGACCAGCCGTAGGGTTAGGTAAATAAATATTTCCTTTTACATGTCTCCCCAAAGTCTTGCTGCTGTGTAACATCCATAAGAAATTCAGAAATATTACCACCGTGCCCCATCGGAGTTGTAGTCTTTTTGCCTCCAGTTCTCCTCCACAGGCTGGTCTGCTTGGTCCAACTGCATCACCCATGATGCTCCTGTCTCCATTCGTATCGAGGAGAGGCAGGTGAATGGCCTTGGTGCAGCCTGGGAAATTAGGTGTGACCCGGAGCCCAGCCCTCTGAGGAAAATGGACACAAGATGCACACAAACTACAAGTCCCATGAGGCACCGGGGCAGCATTTCCACACTGAAATGCTCCCATCTTGGTCAAAGCCTGAAACATTTCCAAGAGCACTGACCTATCCCACAGAAAGCAAACATGCCGTGTGGGGGGGGAAATGCATTTTTATCCAAAACCCCGTTTTCCATCTGTCCAGGCTGTTCCCCACTCTGGAACAACGAATGCAGATGTGGGAGCCCACAAGAGCACTCCAAAACCTGGCCTCTACAGGCTCTGGTACAAAAACTTCCCCCCAAAATCCTAATACCCAGATTTTGGGGAATTCGCTGCCACCATCAAGTTCTTTTGAAGCCACAAACAGGGATGGACACTTGAAACCAACCCCAGCATACCCGAACCTCTTTTTCCCCAAAAGAGCTTGAAAAAAGAAAAGAGAAAAACAAGCAGCAGTCTGTGGTAGCTGACCCCTCAGTCAGGCCTGCAGATCTACACAGACAGACCTTCCAAGACACAAAGATCAATCAATACTGGCTAATTAGAAAAAAGAAACAAACTTTTATTATCAACACAAAACTACATTTGCAAGCATAGTAAAGTGGCTAGATGGAAAGAGTCACCAATTGGTCTAGATACCCAGGGAAACTCCCTGGCTAAAACTTAGTTACAAAGAAAAAAAACACAATTAACAGCTCAGACATTATTTCCAAATTCCCAAACAAAGAAAACAACAAATCCTGATGGACTAGATAAACTTTTCCCTACTTACACCTTGTAAGAATTCCATTTTTGAAGAGAGAAGCATCTCCCATCTCCCTCAGTACTTGGAAGAAACTGCTCTGCCCCTCAAACACAGAAGAGAGAGAAAAACCCCTCTCTTCAAGTTTGAGCTTCCTACCTGCATTGTTATTGGCTGACCACCCGATACCTGCTAGGAACAGGAGACATTAGTTAAGCCCTTAGTCACCGGGTGCTGGTCAGCACTCCTGATTATGACACCATCCAAAACCGGCTTTCATGGGAAATGTCCAGCCTCCTTCAAATTCACTGTGGGGAGAGAACAGCCCATGCCCCAAAGAGCTAACCATTTCAAAGGGCAAAACAAAGAACAGGTAGGAGGGAGGGAGTTTTTCAATACGAGCACCCGAGGCACAGAAAGAGGAATTGTGTTGCTGGAGATCATGCAACCAGTCTGTGGCAGAGCAAGGGGGTCTGAACCAGGTCTCCTAAAACATGCCCCACACCCCCACCCCCGCCCTATGGCTTACAAGGGTAAGAAAATCTTTGTGCTGGAGCATTGCTCTGGGGGATCTGAGAGCAGGGATGGCTCTGCTCCACAAGACCACCGGGCCAGGGCTCTCCATATTGCTGGCTACCAGTAAGCCCCCTCCCTCTGGATTTCTTCCTTCAGGAAAACTCTCCTTTCTGGGGTCCCATTCGGGCTGTGACCAGTGTCAGGTGCAATAAGTTCTTGCCTTGGCCACCTGTTTGAACAGCAGAGAACTTCTCGGAGATCAGCCTTGGGTGGTCCCAAAGCCCCTGTCCCACAGGATCTGAGCATAGTGAAGTCTTTGCCATATTTAACCTATGAGTCAGCGCAGGGCCTTTATTCCAGGGCTGGATTTACACACAAGCTAAGTAAGCCGCATCTTAGGGCCTCGGATTTAGAGGGGCCTCTAAATACAGAGAAATGACTAATTTTATTGGTAACACTATGGGGCCTCTGAAGCTTGACACATCTTGAAGCTTCAGCATGTTTTACACCGGCTCTGCTTTCTTCTCATTTCACGGAAGGGGTCAGTCGGGAACAGTCAGATTTGCAAAATGCCTCCAGTGACTGACCAGCCTCCAGCCCATTTTCAACAGTGACTAGAGAAGCCTGCATCTCACTGAAAACCCACAGGGCTCGGGCGCTTTGGAAAGCTTCACCCCAGCCAAAAAGTAAGGTTTTGGCGACAAAACATGCCGGTGTAGACAAGGCCTTAGATAATGATCCATCCCACAAGGCATTTTTACAAATTCAGATCAGGCCTACCTAATGTATAGGTAGCAAAGACAGGGACTGTCAGCCAAATTCTAGCTTGATGAAAGAAATGCAGCATTTCAGATTCTCCTGAGATTTGCACTGCAGCTAGTGTTTGGTCATTCCCCAAAGGGTGTGGACCAGGAACCTCCCACAATGAGGACAAGTTCTTCAGCAGGCTGAGTTAAAGTCACCTCTCTGCTTACGCATAATGACTTCATTACCGTAGTATCCGAGCATGTCTATTTCATCAGTGGGAAACTGAGTCACAGATTAGACAGTGAAGGCAGAGGACTCGACTCGATGACCTCTCAAGGTCCCTTCCAGTTCTACTATTCTGTGATTCTATGACTGGGAATCACCCAAAGTCCATCACGCAGAGCAAGTAACTGAACCCTCATGGCCTTAACTCCAAATCAGTACCCTCGCTGTTAGACCATGATTCCTACCCCATCCCCTAGTGAGTGGCGGTAGCAGACTTTTGTCCTCTGTGGGTCAGACGGAAGGCTGGATGTGGGGCATGCTGACATGCAATCCACATCAGTGACCATGTATTTATTTGTAATCATTTCAATTTAAATAACTAATGAGATGTGTTTTTCCAGGCTGGAATGGCCTTAAGACATTTAAATCTCCGCCAGCCAAACCTCATGCAGAATCTTCTTTCACATATCTGTTGTCTAAGTGCTTCACCCTGAGCCTTTTCCAAAAGCCTCACCAAACAATCGGTGGTAGAATTTGTGTCTTTTAAATGATGCTCATGTCATATCAGGTCAAAAGTTTCCCCGTGGAATGGGTTTGCATTAGAAAAACGCTGATTCTATTCAGTTAAAACTTTTTACACACATTTGGTGAACTTTTCTATGGGAAATTACCAACCACATCATATAATACCAATTATAATACAAAATGTGCCCTTAACTGAAACAAAATGTCAGGCTGCAACATACAAAATATTTCTGAATATTTCATTTTCCAAAACTTCCTTTTGTCCCAATTTGGGACCAAACACGATTTCAAAAATCTTGAATTCCCTGTGAGATGGCACTGTCTAGACCATCCCTGACAGGTGTCTGTCCAACCTGCTCTTAAATATCTCCAGGGATGGAGATTCCACAACCCGTTCCCTAGGCAACTTATTCCAGTGTTTAACCACCCTGACAGGTAGGAAGTTTTTCCTAATGTCCAGCCTAAACCTCCCCTGCTGCAGTTTAAGCCCATTGCTTCTTGTCCTATCCTCAGAGGCCAAGGAGAACAATGTTTCTCCCTCCTCCTTGTAACACCCTTTTAGGTGCTTGAAAGCTGCTAGCATGTCCCCTCTCAGTCTTCTCTTTTCTAAACTAAACAAGCCCAATTCCTTCAGTCTTCCCTCAGAGGTCCTGTTTTTTAGACCTTTAATCATTTTTGTTGCTCTTCTCAGGACCTTCTCCAATTTCTCCACATCTTTCTTGAAATGTGGTGCCCAGAACTAGACACAATCCTCCAGCTGAGTCCTGATCAGGGCAGAGTAAAGCAGGAGAATGACTCCTCGTGTCTTGCTCACCACACTCCTGTTCAGGCAGCCCAGAATCATGCCTGCTTTTTTGCAACAGTGTCACAAAAATGTGTAAATTTGAATTTGGAGACAAACCTCACAGCTGGGAAGCACTCCAATTTAAACTGGGTATGACTTCAGCCTGATACTCACGTATTTACAACATGTGAGGTATATCGGTGCCCACTTGGTTGTTTTGCAGTGATATTAAGGCTACTGGCAAAAAGGCGGGAAAAGGGCTTGGTCAGGTGACCACTATTCTGCCCGGATACCAGCGGGTATAAAAGCTCTGAGCACAAATTCTGAGGCACTGTGCTCTGTAGCAACAGCCCACATCCACGTTCACATCCTCCGATCAAGACCCGCAGAGAGACCCTGCCAAACAGACTCACACACACACACACGCACCAGGATGCAGGGAAGGTAGGGGTCCTCCCAGAGCTAAGCTTCCCCCAGACCAGCTGCAAGCCTGGACCCCTGTTCCCTCCTCCCCCGCCCCAGACATGGTACAGGGTCAGAAGGGTAGCTGGATGCCAGGGCTGGCCCCCCAGATCCTTATCCCCCCCCGACAAGGTGACAGATCCGGATTCAGGGAAACCTGAACCTGCAGGATTTTAACAGGGAGCCTTTAATGATCACGTTTGTTTCAAGACATCAAGAGAGGTAACAGACACTTTAACCTCCCTGGGCCCTCGGTAACTGATTAAAAGTAGCCATCCTGTTAAGGAAAAAACTTCAAAACCAGACTCCAAAGAGAAATAGCAGAGCTGCGACCCATCGGCTAATGCAACACGATCACATTAGGAGTGAATATGGACTTAGAATGGTTCTCTCCCTACAAAGGCAGTTTCCCCTTGCTGGGCAGTCATACCTCCCCATCTACCACTGCGAGTGAGACACAGCCGCCCTGACTGAACTGACCTCGTTCACACTGGACCTACACTTGATAAATAACTCCCTTCTTTTGACATGCAAATGCAACTGCTTTGGAGGATAGGGTCATAATTCAAAATGATCTGGACAAACTGAGGTAAATAGGATGAAGTTTAATAAGGACAAATGCAAAGTGCTCCACTTAGGAAGGAACAATCAGTTTCACACATACAGAATGGGAAGTGACTGTCTAGAAAGGAGTCCTGCAGAAAGGGATCTAGGGATCATAGTGGACCACAAGCTATATATGAGTCAGCAGTGGGACACTGTCACAATGAAAGCAAACCTGATTCTGGGCTGATTTAACAGGTATGTTGTGAGCAAGACCCGAGAAGTCATTCTTCCACTCTACTCTGCACTGATTAGGCCTCTGTTGGAGTATTGTGTCCAATTCTGGGCACCACATTTCAAGAAGGATGTGGAGAAATTGGAGAAGGTCCAGAGAAGAGCAACAAGAATGATTAAAAGTCTAGAGAACATGAGCTATGAGGGAAGATGGAAAGAATTGGGCTTGTTTAGTTTGGAAAAGAAAAGACTGAGAGAGGACATAATAGCGATTTTCAGGTATCTAAGGGTACATCTACACTTGCTCCCTAGTTCGAGCAAAAAATGAGGAGTAAGGTTAGCTCGAACCCAGGGGTTTGATTCAAACTAACACGTCCTGGAGCACACTTCCTGGTCCGAATCAGCTGTTGAGTGGAATAATGCGCAGGCGAGATTTTCTAATGAAGCGCAGGATATTTAAATCCCCTCTTCATTAGCAATTTCGGTCGGCTACATTTGCATCCCTAGCTTGAACTAGGGAGCAAGTGTAGACGTATCCTAAAAGAATGTCACAAGGAGGAGGGAGAAAAATTGTTCTTCCTGGCCTCTGAAGATAGAACAAAAAGCAAGGGGCTTAAACTGCAGCAAGGGAGGTTTAGGTTGGACATTGGGCGTATGTCTACACTACATGGCTCCGTCGACGGAGCCATGTAGATTACCTTTGTAGACATAGGAAAATGAAGCAGCGATTTAAATAATTGCCGCTTCATTTAAATTAAAATGGCTGTCGCACTGTACCAATCAGCTGTTTGTCAGCACAGCTCTGTAGTCTGGATGCTCCGCGGTCAACATCAAAGGCATTTGTCGACCTCCCCAGTATGCCTCGTGGGATGAGGTTTACCGGGGAGGTCGACAAATGCCTTTGATGTCAACTGCAGAGCGTCCAGACTACAGCACTGTGCCAACAAACAGCTGATTGGCACAGCACGTCAGCCATTTTAATTTAAATGAAGCGGCGATTATTTAAATAATAATAATTATTAGCAGGTTAGATAAATGTCTATCAGGGATGGTCCACAGTACTAGGTCCTGCCATGAGGGCAGGGGACTGGACTCAATGACTTCTCAAGGTCCCTTCCAGTCCTAGTATTCTATGATATCTATATATATATCCCTACCGCTGTCCATTTCTTCTCCATGCATCTGACAAAGTGGTTTTTAGCCATGAAAGTTTATGCCCCAAATAAATCCAGCAAGGTGCCCCAGGACTTCTTGCTGTAGAAACCATAGAGCTTCCTCAAAATAATCCCCAAAAGATCTTTTCTGAGAGCATCCACTGTTGATTTTAAAAGGGCAACTGGTGGAGAATCTACTACAACTCTTGTGAAACTGTTCCACTAGTTATTCACCCTCGTGTCCAACATTTCCACCTTATGTGCAGTCTGACTGTGTCTAGCTTCCACTTAGAACTACTGGGCCTTGCCTGACCTTTCTCTGCCAGACTGAAGAGCCAGTTATTAAATAATTATTCCCCACACTGCTACTTACAGACTGTGAACAAGTCCCCCCTTAACTGTCTCTTTCTTAAGCTAAGTCAATTGGGCTCGTCATGTCTAACCTTCAGATTCAAAGGGGATCCCATCCTCCAACCCTTGCAGCTGAATTTTACCCTCTTGCTTATAATCTCACATCACATTTGGGATCAAAGCGGGTTGTACAGTTCAGGTTGGCCCTTTCTGCCCAAACTCTTTCTTTGTCTCCTGAAATCTTTTGAAATCATTCTGACACAGTCTGTGAAATTGTTCCCAGGGGATGGCACTTCTTAGGAACCATGTACCTGTGCCCCCAGCTGTAATAATGACTCCCCACCGATTTTAGTTCCCAGTGGGCACTGGGTAACCCTTCTGCATGGAGCTGGAACCAGTCGCTGCCTCACAAAGATGCAGCTACCATAAGTTTGATGCAATCATTGCAAAGCTATGGAGCGTGTCCGTAATATCTGTCTGACTGAACCTCTGCCATAAGGAAAAGTTATTTACTTGTTCCCATAACCTAAGAACTAGCGGTCACCAAATGAAATGAATAAGCAGAAGGTTTAAAACAAGCAAAAGGAAGTTTTTCTTCACTCAGCGCACAGTCAACCTGTGGAACTCCTTACCTGAGGATGTTGTGAAGACCAGGACTTTAACAGGGTTCAAAAAAGAGCTAGATACCCATTGATGGACCTAACCTCCGTGAATCTATTAGTCAGGATGGGCAGGGATGGTATCCCTAGCCTCTGTCAGAGGCTGGGAATGGATGACAGGGGAGGGATCACTTGATGATTCTCTGTTCTGTTCATTCCCTCTGGGGCATCTGGCATTGGCCACTACCAGAACACAGGACACTGGGCTAGATGGACCTTTGGTCTGACCCAATCTGGCCTTTCTTATCTTATCTTTGCGCCCAGGCTCGGCAACAAGGATTTGTTCCAAGCGGCTTAAAGGGGCAGGTCTGCACGCAGGTGGCTGCAAGAAACTGATTCACTCCTCATGGCAAACCCACCCGCAGACGCCCATGTGTCATCTGTTTGCTATCACAACCAGAACCGGCTGGAGGAGACGGCGGAAGGATTACTGGGATCTAATGAGAGGGTTTAAGAGACACTCAGCCCATGATCTCGATCAGCAGCCCTTGCGGAGATTTCTCGGCGAGGGCCTGGCAGTGGGATGATGCAGAGTCCTGAGACCTGATGCATGCTGATTACCACCAATGGCTTGGCTCCAGGCCCAGGAAACATGCAACTCTTGGTCCATGCCCACTGCACAGTGGAATAGTTTCCACATCGGCTCAGTCATCAACATATTTGGCATCCTTCCTGGTACTATCAACAGGGAGATGCAACAGGCAACCCTCGCCCTGGGGAGGCGGGATTGCCACACCAGCGCTTTTAGTATTCCACGGTACTGCTGTTGCGGCAGCCCCTGGCAGCCCAAGGCCCCCGCCGCACTAGGCCCGAGCAGGGACGTACCAAACACAGGCCTGCTCCAGGCAGCTTGCGAGCCCCTCAGCAGACAGGCAGTAGCAGGCTGATGAAATGGAGAAAGTGGGTGGCGGTGGGCTGGGAGCACCCCACTAATTGACCCCTAAATGTCTTCCAAGAGCCCAGTAAGTGTGGCCGTGTTGGCGATGCCGCTAGACAATATGGACCTCCCGCAGTCCAGCAAACTCTCTGGTTCAGCACCGGCCATGTCCTGAGGTGCCTGGCTAGAGAGGTTCCACCTGCAGATGACTGAACATTTCTGAAGAGGAGAATGAGGCTATAATAAAGACCAAATGAAGCCATTTCGGTTGTCAACGTTCAGAAAACTGTGCTAAACTGCCTGAAAATGTGGGTCTCGTCAATACTTTTGTGATTATATGTTGGCAACCCAAACACTCACAACCAATAATGGTCCCGTGGGGATCGCTCGCGTGCATCAAGTTCAGAGCCGACTTTACGTATTTTGCGGACCCACAATTGAGAACTAAAGACTGAGCAAAAAAAAAAAAGATTCATGAAAACTTTCTCTTGTTTCTTTTCTTCCACATTTTCCACATCGAGCATCCCCACAAGCCATTCCCTGGGGGAAAGCGATGCTTGTTTTTCCCCTTCAGACCGTTTCAGCCCCTTTCTTGAGGCGACCCCACCAAAGACAACCAACCACACTTGGGGCTGACGATGCAAAACGGGAACGCAGTCAGGTTCCCAAAAGCGTTTCTAGGCACTTAGCCAACTCAGGCTCTTCTGTGACTCCCATTTGGTGTCTGTCTGAATCTTCAGGCACCTAAGTTCCTTAGTATGCTGGTCCAGAGGCTATGAGGGTCTCAAGTTTTCAAGCCCACCTGGTCGCCTGGAACTGAGCTTGGGTGTTCAGCCCAAGTTGCTGCCTTAGGGGCACTGTCTGCTAGTGTGAACCCTCCAGCAGGCCTACCCCCTAGTCTGTTCACCTGGGCTGGGAAATCCCGGTCCAGATACAGCACAGGTGTGCCCCAAATGGCTTAGCAAATGTAGGCCTCCAAGTCCCGTTGACTTGTAATCCCACCATAGTCCTGAGCCAGAGGATCGAAAACTATGGCCCAGCTTTAGCCAAACAAAACCCCACCTACTGAGGCTTTGGGAACTCCAAGCCACCCACATTTTTCCCATCTCAGTGAAGTGCAGAGGAGGCCAATTAAATTCTTGTATGGCAGAGGAACACCAGCAGGCACAAAGGAGAGATACGGATCTGCAGGGGGAGTGAGTCATGTGAACAATGCAAGCCAGGAGGAGTTAGAGCAATCCCTGGCGATTAGCTGAGGAGCTCATCATGCCAAGGAGGTGTTCCGTCTTTGGGGAAGAGGCCTTGGAAAGCGTATAAAAGGGCTGCGGTCCCAGCGATTGGCACACACTCCTCTCTGCTTCTCTTCAGCAGTTCTTCTCGGCACTCAGGTAAGTCTGACGATGGTCAATTTCTGCTTCCTCTGGGATCTGGTCCTGCGCCGTCACCACTGAGTTTGGTGGGGGCCGGAGAATGAACGAGTCGAGGTGCTGGATCTGGAAAGCACCATGCGTAACTTTGGGCTCGTCCTTAACTCTCCTTGGTGGCCAGGGGGTGGAGAGCGTTGGGCATGTGCTCAAACTTAGCCTATACCCACGTGATGTGTTGGATAGGGGCCGTTCCCTGAATTCGGACCCCATTGCTCACGTGCCCAGACTCTGTTGGAAAACAGGCTCTGTCTTTGGGCAAGGAGGCGCCTCAATCAAGTGTCTGCAGGGGCCTTTGGGGCTGTTGTCAGAGTCGCTGGCGGAGGGTTGATGTGGTTGGGCTGTGTCGGAGTGGGGTTCTCCTCTTAAAAGTGGCCCAGGGTCAGGCTAGTAAATCCCCGCCAGAGACAGCCCGACCCAGGCTGCCACCGTGCGCCGCAGGAAGGCCAGGCTCACATGGGCACTGGCCAGGAGCTGTGGCACACAGAGGGAGGCCAGAAGCAGGGCGCAGGTCTGGTGTGGCAGCACTCGCTGGGCCCTCGGCAGGTCAGCGCGGATGGGGCTCAGCTACCCAGCCTTCAGCAGCCAGCCACGGGGGTTTTAGAAACAAAAGGGGCTCCCAGATTGCCCGGTGCCTGCTGCTCCCAATGCTCCGTCTCTCTCTTCCAGGTCCACCAGCTGCAGCAAGATGTGCTCCCGCCAGGAGAAAGACCAGTGCCCCAAGCAAGACTCCTGCCACAGCGGGGGCTCTTCGTGCGGGGGCGGTGGTGGCTCCTCTTGCGGGGGCGGCGGTGGATCCTCATGCGGGGGCGGCGGCGGCTCCTCTTGCGGGGGCGGCAGCGGCTCCTCTTGCGGGGGTGGCGGTGGCTCTTGCCATGGGAAGCCACAAAAGCCCTGCGTGCCGGACCAGCAGCAGCAGCACAAAGACTGCTGCCAGGTGCCCTGTCAGAAGCTGAAGTAGCCGTGCTCCGCGCAGCTCGCAGGGGGAAATCCCGAGCGCCCGCATGCGCCGCTCACGGCTTCTTCTCATGGCCCTGCCTCGACCGGGGAAAGCTTTGCATGACCTTGTAACTCACGTAACTCGCCGGCCGGCCCTTCTCTGCCCCAGCAGCCCATGTAGCTCCAGGCCTCTGGTGATCCACGGGAGCGACACGAGTGGTCTCTGTGCGCTGTAACCCTCCAACCCCTCCGCTTCCTGCTTTCGTCTCCAGGGCTGCCTGCGAGACATTAAACTTTGAAGGTCATGAGAGTCCCCTTGTCTGGTGTCAGTCTCTTGGGTGCACTGTAGGGGGTCACATCGGTGACACACTCACCTTACACCCAGTGCAGGGAGCAGGATTCCAAAAACTCCCAGGGCCAGATTCTCAAAGGGTGGGTGTCCAGACCTGGCGTCACACACCCTGCATTTGACCCACATCACTCCCACTCACCCAGGGCCCCCTGGCTTTGTCAGCCTCAAACAGTTGGCCACCCCTTTGGCGGGAGCAAGGGAGCTGGGAGGGGAAAAGTCAAATGGGCAGAGAGATTCTCAGAGCTGCTCCTTGGGTGCCGATCCAACGCGGGCAACACTTGTTCCGTGGTGGGTGATAAAGGGCCGGGGGGGGAATTCTCCGCTCTCACACACGTCTCCCAGCTGAGATGGCTGCAGACCTCAGTGATGCCAGAATTTGTAACAAGGGCCCATTTCACGTAGGTATAAGGACCGGGTGGATCCTGAAAGAGGCTCCAAAAAAGTCTCCTGGTTTTTCCTGGTCCCTGCACGGAAGTGGTGCATTAGACATAGACTCATAGATCATAGAATCCTAGAACCCCAGGGCTGGCAGAGACCTCAGGAGTCATTGAGTCCAACCCCCTGCCCCAAGCAGGACCAGTCCCAACTAAATCCTCCCAGCCAGGGCTTTGTCAAGCCGGGACTTAAAAACCTCTTGGGATGGAGATTCCACCCCTCCCATGGGACCCCATCCCAGTGCTTCCCCACCCGCCTCGGGAAATCGATTTTCCTAATCTCCCACCTAGACCTCCCCCACTGCCACTTGAGCCCATGACTCCTTGTTCTGTGCTAGCTCTGGGCACAGTGGAAATTTCACCCTAGACAGAGGGAAGAGTCTCACGTTTGGGGAACAGCTGAAGCTTCCCACTCCCCTTGGGACCCGTTGGGCCTGCGTTTCCCGGTCAGATTCTGCCGAACTTCCAATTACCTGTCCCTCACCTCACCTGACACCGGTACAGCACTAGGTCGGCAGTCTCCTTCCCACCGACACCAAGGCCTTTGGGATCCCTCTGGCAGTGAAAAAAGGCCCATGGGGGAGCATCAGTGAACTTTCCAATGAAAATCAGGCCCTGTGTGTGTCTGCCTGTGTCTGTGTGCGTGAAAGAGAGAGAGAGATGATATTGTCCTCCAAAGCTTACCCACTAAGAATCACATCCAAAGTCCATTGATATCACGGCAAAGAACTAGAGGTCACCACATGAAATGAACAAGCAGCAGGTTTAAAATAAACACAAGGAAGTTTTTCTTCACACACTGCACAGTCAACCTGTGGAACTCCTCACCAGAAGATGCGGTGAAGACCAGGACATTAACAGGGTTCAAAAAAGAGCTAGATAAGTCTATGGAGAACAGATTCATCAAAGGCTATTAGGGTATGTCTACAATACCACCCTAGTTCGAACTAGGGTGGATAATGTAGGCATTCGAAGTTGCAAATGAAGCCCGGGATTTAAATATCCCGGGCTTCATTTGCATCTTGCCGGGCGGGCGCCATTTTTAAATGCCCTTAGTTCGAACTCCGTGCCCGCGGCTACACGCGGCACGGAGTAGGTAGTTCGAATTAGGATCTCTAATTCGAACTACCATTACTCCTCGTGGAACGAGGTGTAACAGTAGTTCGAATTAGAGAACCTAATTCGAACTACCTACTCCGTGCCGCGTGTAGCCGCGGGCACGGAGTTCGAACTAAGGGCATTTAAAAATGGCGCCCGCCCGGCAAGATGCAAATGAAGCCCGGGATATTTAAATCCCGGACTTCATTTGCAACTTCGAATGCCTACATTAACCACCCTAGTTCGAACTAGGGTGGTAGTGTAGACATACCCTTAGAAGCTAGGGACATCCTCCCTGCCCAGCCTGGCTGTCAGATGCTGGGAATGGGCGACAGAGAGGGATCACTTTATGATTCCCTGTTGTGTTCACTCCCTCTGG
>CM064349.1:4966772-5134646 GCA_032595735.1 Pelochelys cantorii
CCCCCGGCCTGGCCCTTCACCAGCCCCCGCCTGGCCTTAACCAGCCCCCGCCTGGCCCTTCACCAGCCCCCGCCTGGCCCTTCACCAGCCCCCGCCTGGCCTTCACCAGCGCCCGCCTGGCCCTTCACCAGCCCCCGCCTGGCCTTAACCACCCCCGCCCCCGCCTGGCCCTTACCAGCCCCCGCCTGGCCTTAACCAGCCCCCCGCCTGGCCCTTCACCAGCCCCCCGCCTGGCCCTTAAACCACCCCCGCCTGGCCCTTCACCAGCCCCCCCCCCCCCCCCCGCCTGGCCCTTCAACCAGCCCCCGCCTGGCCCTTCACCAGCCCCCGCCTGGCCCTTCACCAGCCCCCGCCTGGCCCTTAACCAGCCCCCCGCCTGGCCCTTACCAGCCCCCGCCTGGCCCTTCACCAGCCCCCGCCTGGCCCCCAACCAGCCCCCCCCGCCTGGCCCTTCACCAGCCCCGCCTGGCCCTTCACCAGCCCCGCCTGGCCTTACCAGCCCCGCCTGGCCCTTCACCAGCCCCCGCCTGGCCCTTCCCCACCCCCGCCTGGCCCTTCACCACCCCCGCCTGGCCTTACCAGCGCCCGCCTGGCCCTTACCAGCCCCCCGCCTGGCCCTTCACCAGCCCCCGCCTGGCCTTAACCAGCCCCCGCCGGCCCTTCACCCCCCAGCCCCCGCCTGGCCCTTCACCAGCCCCCGCCGGCCAACCACCCCCGCCTGGCCCTTCACCCCCCCCCGGCCTCCCTTCAACCCCCCGCCCCGCCTGGCCCTTAACCAGCCCCCGCCTGGCCCTTACCAGCCCCGCCTGGCCCTTCACCACCCCCCCGCCTGGCCTTAACCAGCCCCCCCCGCCTGGCCCCTTAACCGCCCCCGCCTGGCCCTTCACCACCCCCCCCCGCCTGGCCCTTCCCCCGCCCCCCGCCTGGCCCTTCACCAGCCCCCGCCTGGCCTTAACCAGCCCCCCGCCTGGCCCTTCACCAGCCCCGCCTGGCCCTTCACCAGCCCCCGCCTGGCCCTTAACCACCCCCGCCTGGCCCTTCACCAGCCCCCGCCTGGCCTTCACCAGCCCCCGCCTGGCCCTCCCAGCCCCCGCCTGGCCCTCCCAGCCCCGCCTGGCCCTTAACCAGCGCCCCCTGGCCCTTCACCAGCCCCCGGCCCCTGGCCTTAACCAGCGCCCGCCTGGCCCTTCACCAGCCCCCGCCTGGCCTTAACCAGCCCCCCCCCCGGGCCTGGCCTTAACCAGCCCCCGCCTGGCCCTTCACCAGCCCCCGCCTGGCCTTAACCCCCCCCGCCTGGCCTTAACCAGCGCCCCCTGGCCCTTCCCAGCGCCCGCCTGGCCCTTAACCACCCCCGCCTGGCCCTTCACCAGCCCCCCCTGGCCTTAACCAGCCCCGCCTGGCCCTTAACCAGCCCCGCCTGGCCCTTCACCAGCCCCCCCACCCCCCCCCTGGCCTTAACCAGCCCCCGCCTGGCCCTTCACCAGCCCCCGCCTGGCCCCCCACCCCCGCCTGGCCTTAAACCAGCCCCGCCTGGCCTTCACCAGCCCCCCGCCTGGCCCTTCACCCCCCGCCCCCCCAACCCCCCCGCCTGGCCCTTCACCAGCCCCCGCCTGGCCCCCACCCCCCCCGCCTGGCCCTTACCAGCCCCCCCCCCCCCTTCACCAGCCCCCGCCTGGCCCTTCACCAGCCCCCGCCTGGCCCTTACCAGCCCCCGCCTGGCCTTAACCCCCCCCACCCCCCCGCCTGGCCCTTCACCAGCCCCCGCCTGGCCCTTAACCAGCCCCCGCCTGGCCCTTACCAGCCCCCGCCTGGCCTTAACCAGCCCCCGCCTGGCCCTTACCAGCCCCCGCCGGCCTTAACCAGCCCCCGCCTGGCCCTTCACCGCCCCCCCGGCCCTTCACCAGCCCCCGCCTGGCCCTTACCCCCAGCCCCCCGGCCCTTCAACCAGCCCCCCCCCCCCTGGCCGTACCAGCCCCCCTGGCCCTTCACCAGCCCCCCCTGGCCTTAACCGCCCCCGCCTGGCCCTAACCACCCCCCCCCCCCCGCCTGGCCCTTCCCCCCCCCCCACCCCCGCCTGGCCTTAACCACCCCCCCCCCTTCACCAGCCCCCGCCTGGCCCCACCACCCCCCCTGGCCCTTCCCACCAGCCCCCCCCCTCCCTAACCACCGCCCCGCCTGGCCCTTCACCGCCCCCCCTGGCCCCTTTAACCAGCCCCCGCCTGGCCTTCCCACCCCGCCCCCCGCCTGGCCCCACCACCCCCCCCCGCCTGGCCCTTTAACCAGCCCCCGCCTGGCCCTAACCAGCCCCCGCCTGGCCCTTCACCAGCCCCCCCCCCCGCCTGGCCTTAACCAGCCCCGCCTGGCCCTTCACCCCCCCGCCTGGCCCTTCACCAGCCCCCGCCTGGCCTTCACCAGCCCCGCCTGGCCCTTCACCAGCCCCCGCCTGGCCTTAACCACCCCCGCCTGGCCCTTAACCAGCCCCCGCCTGGCCCTTCCCACCAGCCCCGCCTGGCCCTTCACCAGCCCCCGCCGGCCTTAACCAGCGCCCGCCTGGCCCTTCACCAGCCCCCCCGGCCCTTCCCACGCCCGCCTGGCCCTTCACCAGCCCCCGCCTGGCCCTTCACCAGCCCCCGCCTGGCCTTACCAGCCCCCGCCGGCCCTTAACCAGCCCCCGCCTGGCCTTACCAGCCCCCGCCTGGCCCTTCACCGCCCCCCCGCCTGGCCCTTAACCAGCCCCCGCCTGGCCTTAACCAGCCCCCGCCTGGCCCTTCCCCCCCCCACCAGCCCCCCCTGGCCCTTACCAGCCCCCGCCTGGCCCTTACCAGCCCCCGCCTGGCCCTTCCCAGCGCCCCCCCCCCCCCCGCCTGGCCCTTAAGGGGCCCCCAGCCCCCCGCCTGGCCCTTCACCAGCCCCCGCCTGGCCCCTAACCAGCCCCCCTGGCCCTTCACCACCCCCGCCTGGCCTTAACCAGCCCCCGCCGGCCCTTAACCAGCCCCCGCCTGGCCCTTCACCAGCCCCCGCCTGGCCTTAACCAGCCCCCGCCTGGCCCTTCACCAGCCCCCCCGCCTGGCCTTACCAGCCCCGCCTGGCCCTTCACCAGCCCCCGCCTGGCCTTAACCCCCCCCGCCCCGCCTGGCCCTTCACCAGCCCCCCGCCTGGCCCTTAACCAGCCCCCCCGCCTGGCCTTAACCACCCCGCCCCCCCCCCCCGCCTGGCCCTTCACCAGCCCCCGCCTGGCCTTAACCAGCCCCCGCCTGGCCCTAACCAGCCCCGCCTCCCTTCACCCCCCCCCCCCTGGCCTTAACCAGCCCCCGCCTGGCCCTTCACCAGCCCCCCGCCTGGCCCTTCACCAGCCCCCGCCTGGCCTTACCACCCCGCCGGCCCTTCCCAGCCCCCCCTGGCCTTAACCACCCCGCCCCCTGGCCAACCAGCCCCCGCCTGGCCCTTCACCAGCCCCCGCCTGGCCCTTCACCAGCCCCCGCCTGGCCTTCCCGCCCCCCGCCTGGCCTTAACCAGCCCCCGCCTGGCCCTTCACCAGCCCCCGCCTGGCCCTTCACCAGCCCCCGCCTGGCCCTTCACCAGCCCCCGCCTGGCCCTTAACCAGCCCCCGCCTGGCCTTAACCAGCGCCCCCGCCTGGCCCTTCACCAGCCCCCGCCTGGCCCTTAACCAGCCCCCCGCCTGGCCCTTCACCAGCCCCCGCCTGGCCTTCACCAGCCCCGCCTGGCCCTTCCAGCGCCCGCCTGGCCCTTCACCAGCGCCCGCCTGGCCCTTAACCAGCCCCCGCCTGGCCCTTCACCAGCCCCCGCCTGGCCCTTAACCAGCGCCCCGCCTGCCCCCGGCCGGCCTTAACCAGCGCCCGCCTGGCCCTTAACCAGCCCCCGCCTGGCCCTTCACCAGCCCCGCCTGCCTGGCCTTAACCAGCCCCCGCCTGGCCCTTCACCAGCCCCCGCCTGGCCTTAACCAGCCCCCGCCTGGCCTTAACCCAGCCCCGCCTGGCCCTTAACCAGCCCCCGCCTGGCCCTTCACCAGCCCCCGCCTGGCCCTTCACCAGCCCCCGCCTGGCCCTTAACCAGCCCCGCCTGGCCCTTAACCAGCGCCCGCCTGGCCCTTACCAGCCCCGCCTGGGCCCCCCCTTCACCAGCCCCCGCCTGGCCCTTACCACGCCCGCCTGGCCCTTCACCAGCCCCCGCCTGGCCCTTAACCAGCGCCCCCGCCTGGCCCTTCACCAGCCCCCGCCTGGCCTTAACCAGCCCCCGCCTGGCCCTACCAGCCCCCGCCTGGCCCTTCACCAGCCCCCGCCTGGCCTTAACCAGCCCCCGCCTGGCCCTTCACCAGCCCCCGCCTGGCCTTCACCAGCGCCCGCCTGGCCCTTCACCAGCCCCCGCCTGGCCTTAACCAGCCCCCGCCTGGCCCTAACCAGCGCCCGCCTGGCCCTTCACCAGCCCCCGCCTGGCCTTAACCAGCCCCCGCCTGGCCCTTCACCAGCCCCCCCGCCTGGCCCTTCACCAGCCCCCGCCCCCCTGGCCTTCACCAGCGCCCGCCTGGCCCTTCACCAGCCCCCGCCTGGCCTTAACCAGCCCCCGCCTGGCCCTTCACCAGCCCCCGCCTGGCCTTAACCAGCCCCCGCCTGGCCCTTCACCAGCCCCGCCTGGCCCTTCACCAGCCCCCGCCTGGCCCTTCACCAGCCCCCGCCTGGCCCTTCACCAGCCCCCGCCTGGCCCTTCACCAGCCCCTGCCTGGCCCTTCACCAGCCCCGCCTGGCCCTTCACCAGCCCCCGCCTGGCCCCCTTCACCAGCCCCCGCCGCCTACAGGGCGCCCTTCACCAGCCCCCGCCTGGCCCTTCACCAGCCCCCGCCTGGCCCTTCACCACGCCCGCCTGGCCCTTCACCAGCCCCCGCCTGGCCCTTCACCAGCCCCCGCCTGGCCCTTCACCAGCCCCCGCCTGGCCTTAACCAGCGCCCGCCTGGCCCTTCACCAGCGCCCCGCCTGGCCCTCACCAGCCCCCGCCTGGCCCTTCACCAGCCCCCGCCTGGCCTTCACCAGCCCCGCCTGGCCCTTCACCAGCGCCCCGCCTGGCCCTTACCAGCGCCCGCCTGGCCCTTCACCAGCGCCCCGCCTGGCCTTACCAGCGCCCGCCTGGCCCTTCACCAGCCCCCCCGCCTGGCCCTTCACCAGCCCCCGCCTGGCCCTTAACCAGCCCCCCCCTCCACCCTGCCTGGCCTTAACCAGCCCCCGCCTGGCCCTTCACCAGCCCCCGCCTGGCCCTTAACCAGCGCCCGCCTGGCCCAACCAGCGCCCGCCTGGCCCTTCACCAGCGCCCGCCTGGCCTTCACCACCCCCGCCTGGCCTTAACCAGCGCCCCGCCTGGCCCTTACCACGCCCGCCTGGGCCCTTCACCAGCGCCCGCCTGGCCCTTCACCAGCCCCCCTGGCCTGGCCTTCCAGCCCCCGCCGGCCCTTCACCAGTCCCCGCCTGGCCTTAACCAGCCCCCGCCTGCCCTTACCAGCGCCCGCCTGGCCCTTCACCAGCCCCCGCCTGGCCCTTCACCGCCCCGCCTGGCCCTTCACCAGCCCCCGCCTGGCCCTTAACCAGCCCCCCCGCCGGCCTTAACCAGCGCCCGCCTGGCCCTTCACCAGCCCCGCCCTGGCCCTTCACCAGCCCCCGCCTGGCCTTAACCAGCCCCCGCCTGGCCCTTCACCAGCGCCCCGCCTGGCCCTTCACCAGCCCCCCCCGCCTGGCCCTTCCCAGCCCCCGCCTGGCCCTTACCAGCCCCCGCCTGCCCTTCACCAGCCCCCGCCTGGCCTACCAGCCCCGCCTGGCCCTTCACCAGCCCCCCCTGCCTTACAGCCCCCCCTTCAACCCAGCCCCCGCCTGGCCTTAACCAGCCCCGCCTGCCTTAACCAGCCCCCGCCTGGCCCTTCACCAGCCCCCCGCCTGGCCTTCACCAGCGCCCGCCTGGCCCTTCACCAGCCCCCCGCCTGGCCTTAACCACCGCCCGCCTGGCCCTTCACCAGCCCCCGCCTGGCCTTAACCAGCCCCCGCCTGGCCCTAACCAGCCCCGCCTGGCCCTTCACCAGCCCCCCCTGGCCTTCCAGCCCCCCCTGGCCCTTCCCAGCCCCCGCCTGGCCCTTACCAGCCCCCCCCTGGCCTTCACCAGCGCCCGCCTGGCCCTTACCAGCGCCCGCCTGGCCCTTCACCAGCCCCCGCCTGGCCTTAACCAGCCCCCGCCTGGCCTTAACCAGCCCCGCCTGGCCCTTCCCAGCCCCCGCCTGGCCCTTCCAGCCCCCGCCTGGCCTTACCAGCGCCCGCCTGGCCCTTCCCAGCCCCCGCCTGGCCTTAACCAGCCCCCCCCTGGCCTTCACCAGCCCCCCCCTGGCCTTACCAGCCCCCCGCCTGGCCCTTCCCCCAGCCCCCGCCTGGCCCTTACCAGCCCCCCCTGGCCTTGGCCTGGCCCCCCCCCCCCCCCTTCCCAGCCCCCGCCTGGCCTTACCAGCCCCCGCCTGGCCCTTACCCCCCCCCCTGGCCTTAACCAGCCCCCGCCTGGCCCTTCACCAGCCCCCGCCTGGCCTTCACCAGCCCCCGCCTGGCCTTAACCAGCCCCCGCCTGGCCCTTACCAGCCCCGCCTGGCCCTTCACCCCCCCGCCTGGCCCTTCACCAGCCCCGCCTGGCCCTTCACCAGCCCCCGCCTGGCCTTAACCAGCCCCCGCCTGGCCCTTAACCGCCCCCCGCCTGGCCTTAACCAGCCCCCCGCCTGGCCTTAACCAGCCCCGCCTGGCCCTTACCAGCCCCCGCCTGGCCCTTCACCAGCCCCCGCCTGGCCCTTACCAGCCCCGCCTGGCCCTTAACCAGCCCCCGCCTGGCCCTTACCAGCCCCCGCCTGGCCCTTCCCAGCGCCCCCGCCTGGCCCTTAGCCAGCCCCCGCCTGGCCCTTCCCAGCCCCCGCCTGGCCTTCCCAGCGCCCCCTGGCCCAACCAGCCCCGCCTGGCCTTAACCAGCCCCGCCTGGCCTTAACCAGCCCCCCCCCCCTTAACCAGCCCCGCCTGGCCCTTCCCAGCCCCCGCCTGGCCCTTCCCAGCCCCGCCTGGCCCTTCCCAGCCCCCGCCTGGCCTTAACCAGCCCCCGCCTGGCCCTTCCCACCCCCGCCTGGCCCTTCCCAGCCCCCGCCTGGCCTTAACCAGCCCCGCCTGGCCCTTACCACCCCCGCCTGGCCCTTAACCAGCCCCCGCCTGGCCCTTCCCAGCCCCCGCCTGGCCCTTAACCAGCCCCGCCTGGCCCTTCACCAGCCCCCGCCTGGCCCTTAACCAGCCCCCGCCTGGCCCTTAACCAGCCCCCGCCTGGCCCTTCCCAGCCCCCCGGGCCTGGCCTTCACCAGCCCCGGCCTGGCCCCACCGGCCCCCGGCCCTGGCCAAACCCCCCCCCGGCCAACCAGCCCCGCCTGGGCCCTTTCCCACCCCAGCCCCTGCCCCTGGCCCTTCCCCCCCCGGCCCCTGGGGGCCTTAACCCAGCCGCCCGCCTGTTCCCAGCCCGGCCTCCCCACCAGCCCCCGCCTTTGGCCCTTTAACCAGCAAGGGCCCTTGGCCCCTGGCCCTTCACCAGCCCCCGCCTGGCCCCAAACCAGCCCCCGGCCGGGCCTTAAACCCCAGCCCGCCCCGCCCCTGGCCTTTTCCTCCCCAGGCCGCCTGGGCCCTTCCCCCCCCCCGCCTGGCCCCTTAACCAGCGGCCCGGGCCGGGGCCCCCTTCCAGCCCCGCCTGGCCTTCCGGCCGCCTGGCCCTTACCAGGCCCGGGGGCCCCACCAGCCCCCGCTGGCTGGGCCCTTAAACCAAACCCCCCCCTTGGCCTTACCAGGCCCCGGCCTGGGCCCTTCACCGGCCCCCCCCCCCTTCCCACCAGCCCCCCCCTTCCTTAAAACCCAGGGGCGCCCGCCTGGCCCTTCACCAGCCCCCCCGGGTTAACCGGGCCCGGCCTGGGCCCCTTCACCAGCCCCCCCCCCCCCAGCCCGGCCCGGCCCAACCAGCCCCCCCTTGGCCCTTCACCAGGCGCGGGGGCCCTCACCACCGGGCCTGGCTTTCACCCCGCCCCCCCGCCTCCTCACCCAAGGGGGCCTTCCCTTCCACCCGCGGGCGCCGCCTCGCGGGCCCTTCCCCCGCCGCCCGCCTGGCCCTTCGGCCGCCAGGGCGCTGGGGGTTTTCCCAGGCCCCGGCCTGGCCCCTTCACCAGGGCCCCTCCTGGCCTTAACCGGCGCCCGGCCCCGGCCCTTCACCCCCCCGCCTGGCTTCACCAGGCCCGGGCCTTGGCCCGGCTTACCCCAGCCACTGGGCCCTGGGCCCCCAGGCAGCCCCCCTCCTGCACTGTCCTGCTCCCCGCCCCACGGGGAATCTCCTGTCCCCTGGCCCCCAGGAGGTGAGACTGACACACTGCCCAGGGCACCCTGCCTGGGCTCTCCCCCCCATGCAAAGAGCTGCAAAGGGGGCGAACTGAGGTACCCCCACACTCTACAGCACCCCCGACTTCACACCTCGCCCAGGGGGACCGACAGAGGGTGGGCGGGGGTGTGAGGAGGTCTCGGCCGGCAGAGGACACGGGGGGGGGGGGGGCCAGGGCCCTGGCTCTTCCCTCCTCCCCCCCCCCCACTGGGCTGGGCTGGCTGCGCCTGTCTCCTGTAACAAGTCCTGGGACCCAACAGACCTTCTCTTTTACCTGCCGCCTGAGAGTCCTCTCTGGCTGCGGGTGGGGGGCAGGGCCCGGGGGGCTCCCCCACACTCTGACCACCCCCCCCCTCCCCAGATGCCTCCAGGGTGATTTCTCTGGCGTGAGCGGCTTCCCCAACTGCTCTGTGGTGCTGTGGGAGAGCCACGGGCTCCCCCCCGGCCAGCCCGCCACGTGGTCCTACGGCCAGTGCCCGGACGTGGACGAGTGCCGGCTGGGCATGGCCACCTGCCACCCCTTCGCCAGCTGCCACAACACGCTCGAGGCCTACGAGTGCGCCTGCCACCGCGGCTACGCCGGCGACGGCACCACCTCCTGCAACCGCACGTGAGGGCTGGGGCAGGGGCTGGGGCCAGGACCTGGGGGAGCGCAGGGCTGGGGGGACATGGGGCTGGAGGGGGGTGCGGGGTCAGGGGCACACGCGGTGCCGGGCGGATGCAGGGCGGGGGAGGGACATCGGGGGGGGGATGCAGGGCGGGGGCTGGGGGAGGCACAGGACTGGGGGGACACAGGGCAGGGCCTGGGGGGATGCAGGGCAGGGGGGGGACAGCCTGGGGGGGCGCAGGCTGGCCATCCTGCCTCTCCCCAGGTGCTACGAGGAGTGCGGGCACGGGCGGTGCAGCGGCCCCCCTGACTACTTGTGCGTGTGCGAGCTGGGCTGGACGTCGGAGCCAGGGGCCAGCGCCAACGGCAGCGCGGGGGGGGCCCGGTGCAACGTGGATTGTGGCTGCCACTTCCACAGCAGCTGCCAGGCTGGTGGGCCCGGGGTGTGTGACCAGTGCCAGGGTGAGTCCCCGGCCGCGCGCCCCCCTCGCCCCAGTGACGCCGGTGGGTTGTGCCCACTCGTGTCCTGCGCTCGCTCTGGCTCCCGGCCTCCCTCCTGACCTGTGCTGCTCTGCGGTGACTCTGTGTGTGTGTGTGTGTGTGTGTGTGTGTGTGTGAGAGAGAGAGACTCTGTGTGTGTGTGTGTGTGTGTGTGTGTGCGCGTGAGAGAGAGACTGTGTGCATGTGTGTGAGAGACTCTGCGTGTGTGTGAGACTGTGTGTGTGAGAGAGACTGTGTGTGTGCGTGTGAGTGTGCGTGTGACTGCGCGCGTGAGAGAGACTGCGCGTGTGTGTGAGACTGTGTGCGTGTGAGAGAGACTGCGCGTGTGTGAGACTGTGTGTGAGAGAGAGACTGTGCATGTGCGTGTGAGAGAGAGACTGTGTGTGTGTCTGTGTGCGTGTCTGTCTCCTGCTCCTCCACTCTGCCCCCCCCGTCATGTCCCCTTTGCCTCCTCTTTATCCACTTTGCTGCCTGCGCCCTTGTGCCGGGGCCCCGACCCTGCACCCGCATCCGCAGCCAGAGGGGACTCTCTGCCGGCCGGGTGTCCCAGGACACGGCGCAGCGCAGGGCGATGGTAGCACCAGAGCCCGGGCAGAGTCTGAGTCCTCTGGGGGGACGGGGCCTCACCCCTTCCCTTGGTCCAAAACCTCCTCACTCCACCTAGCCCTGCTCAGACTGACCCCCCTTCCAGGCCCCCCTCAGCCTGGGGGCCGTCCCCCCCGGCCCTCAGGAACCCCACAACACAACCCAGCCAGGCAGGAACAGGGTAACAACAGTAGACAGCCCCTTCCCCCCCCCCGGCCCATCGCCCCTCTCCCACTCACGCTCCCCCTCCCCACAGACTGGACCCACGGCGAGCGCTGCCACCTCTGCCGGCCTGGCAGCTTCGGCAATGCCACGGGCCCGGAGGGCTGCCGGGAGTGCGACTGCAACGGCCACGGGCTGCCTGAGCGGGGCTACTGCCATGGGGCCACGGGGGCCTGCTACTGCGCCCCCCCCACTGAGGGGCCCCACTGCGAGCGCTGTGCCGCTGGCTACTACGGGGACCCCAGGTGAGACGTGCCTCCCCACCAGCCCCACAGGCAGCACCTCCCCGCACTGGCCCATGGGGGTCCCCTCGCCGGTGCTGACAGGCTCCTTCCCCAGGAACTCCGGCACCTGCTACCGGGCCTGCGAGGGGCGCGCGCTGCTGGCCAATCTCTCGGGCTCGGGGTCCCTGGGCTCCCGGCGGGCAGGGGCAGTGCCTGGGGACCTGGCCTACTGCCTGTGGCTGCTGTCTGCCTCGCCCGGCCTGGAGCCCTGCCCCCCCGCCCAGGCCTGCCCCACCATCAGCTTGAGCCTGCAGCCCGATGTCGGCACCCCCTGCCTGGTGAGTGGGGCACGGCCAGCACGTGGGGAGTGTGACGTTGTGGGGCTGTTGTCCGCTCTTGGCGTATGTGATCACTCTGGTGTTGCATTCCCTGGTGTGTTTGTGGTGCCGTGTGATCCCTGCTGTGCTGCTTTGCAGTGTCTGTGTCTGTGTCTGTGCATGTGTGGGGAGGGACCTCTGGGGGAGGCCCGTGGGGGGGGGTCTTCGGGGAGGCCCGTGGGGGGGGTGTCTCCAGGGGAGGCCCGTGGGGGGGGGTGTCTCCGGGGGAGGCCCGTGGGGGGCTCTCCAGCCTGACACCTGAGCTAGGGGGAGGTTCAGTGGGGTGACACTTTGCCCGGGAATCTGAACAAAGTCGGGGGGGTGGCCTGGGGGGCTGGGGCCAGTTGCTGGGTGTGAGTTAGCTTTCGGCTGGCTCAGGGAGGGGGGGGTCTAGCTGGCCTGGGGGGGGGGCAGGGCGCTGGCTCTGCCCCCCCCCCCCCCCGGCCAGGCTGTGCTGGCTGCACCTGGCTCCTGTAACAAGTCCTGGAACCCAATAGACCTTCTCTTCTACCTGCCACCTGAGAGTCCCCTCTGGCTGCGGCCGGGGGGACGGGGGCAGGGCCCAGGGACCCCCCCCCCCCACTCTGTGACAGGGAGCAGGGTCGGCGCTGGGGGGCAGGCTCTGACCCAGAGGTCTCTGTGAACTGGGCACCCAGGAGAGTCAGGTAACGCCCAGCTGCTAAGCAGAGCGCCCACAGCTGGGTTTTGTTTCTCCCGGTGGTGCCCATCGCACAGGCCTTGGTGCCCAGAACAACATTTATTCTGCACAGAGGTGGAAAAAGTTGCAGGGAACGTTGGTGGGGGTCACCTCTCGGGGCAGGGACAGCTGCCCGGGGGCAGTGGGATCTGGGGCGGGGTTGGAGGAGGGGACCAGGAGGTGGCCATGGGGGGGCAGAGGGGTCTGGGGCAGGAGCAGCCAGGCGAGGGTCCCATCTCTGCTGCCCCCCAGCACAGCTACGCCTACGCCTTCGACGGCCTGCCGGCCTTCCTGGACAGCGGCGACATCCAGTCCGACCGCACCCTCATCGGGGCCTTCTGCGGGCAGGGCCGGGCCCAGCCCCTCCGCGTGGAGGCCGCCTCAGGTGGGGGCTGCCAGTGCCGTGGGGACAGGGAATCATGGGCACAGGGCGGGGGGAGAGTCATTGGCACAGTGTGGCCCCTCCCCCAGTCCCAGCCAGGAGAGTGACCAGTGTCGCCCCGCCCCACCCCGCCCCGCCCCGCGGTTTCTCCGGCCTGTCTCCTCGCCAGGGGAGTGGGTCCCCGGCCAGGCCATCCCTCACTGGGCTCAGGGGGTTGGCTGGTGCTGGTGCTAGGCAGCCAGTTGCAGCTGTGCCTGCCCTCGGGGCTCTGCACTAATCCCTCCACCCCGGACACCCTAGAAACACTTTGGGGAAACTGAGGCACAGGCTCAGACACCCACCCCTACCGCTGCAGGGCTGCTGGTGCTGTACTACGAGGCCAACTCCAGCGAGGCGTCTGGGTTCAACGCCACCTTCGCGGTGCATCGGTGCCAGCCTGGCTGCCGGCCCGCCCAGGAGTGCCAGGCCGGGCGCTGCGTGTGCCGGGAGGGATACGCTGGGCCCCACTGCCAGCTGCGGGTCTGCCCCAGGAACTGCTCGGCCCACGTCGGCCAGGGCCTCTGCAACACCGTGAGTGAGGGGGGCAGGGGGGAGGGTGTAGGGGGGCTGGAGCAGGGGTGAGGCTCTAACAGTGGGGGGTCTGGGCGAGTCGGGGGTCCGGGCGAGTCGGGGTGCAGGGCCGGAGGAGGGGTCCAGGCGAGTTGGGGGTCTGGGCGAGTCGGGGTGCAGGGCCGGAGGACGGGTCCGGGCGAGTCGGGGTGCAGGGCCAGAGGAGGGGTCCGGGCGAGTCGGGGTGCAGGGCCGGAGGACGGGTCCGGGCAAGTCGGGGTGCAGGGCCAGAGGAGGGGTCCAGGCGAGTCGGGGGTCCGGGCGAGTCGGGGTGCAGGGCCGGAGGAGGGGTCCAGGCGAGTCGGGGGTCTGGGCGAGTCGGGGTGCAGGGCCGGAGGATGGGTCCAGGCGAGTCGGGGGTCCGGGCGAGTCGGGGTGCAGGGCCGGAGGAGGGGTCCAGGCGAGTCGGGGGTCCGGGCGAGTCGGGGTGCAGGGCCGGAGGACGGGTCCGGGCGAGTCGGGGTGCAGGGCCAGAGGAGGGGTCCGGGCGAGTCGGGGTGCAGGGCCAGAGGAGGGGTCCGGGCGAGTCGGGGTGCAGGGCCAGAGGAGGGGTCCGGGCAAGTCGGGGTGCAGGGCCAGAGGAGGGGTCCAGGCGAGTCGGGGGTCCGGGCGAGTCGGGGGTCTGGGCGAGTCGGGGTGCAGGGCCGGAGGACGGGTCCGGGCGAGTCGGGGTGCAGGGCCAGAGGAGGGGTCCAGGCGAGTCGGGGGTCCGGGCGAGTCGGGGGTCTGGGCGAGTCGGGGTGCAGGGCCGGAGGACGGGTCCGGGCGAGTCGGGGTGCAGGGCCAGAGGAGGGGTCCGGGCGAGTCGGGGTGCAGGGCCGGAGGACGGGTCCGGGCAAGTCGGGGTGCAGGGCCGGAGGACGGGTCCGGGCGAGTTGGGGTGCAGGGCCAGAGGAGGGGTCCAGGCGAGTCGGGGGTCTGGGCGAGTCGGGGTGCAGGGCCCGAGGACGGGTCCAGGCGAGTCGGGGTGCAGGGCCAGAGGAGGGGTCCAGGCGAGTCGGGGTCTGGGCGAGTCGGGGTGCAGGGCCGGAGGAGGGGTCCAGGCGAGTCGGGGGTCTGGGCGAGTCGGGGTGCAGGGCCGGAGGACGGGTCCGGGCGAGTTGGGGTGCAGGGCCGGAGGAGGGGTCCAGGCGAGTCGGGGGTCTGGGCGAGTCGGGGTGCAGGGCCGGAGGACGGGTCCAGGCGAGTCGGGGTGCAGGGCCAGAGGAGGGGTCCAGGCGAGTCGGGGGTCTGGGCGAGTCAGGGTGCAGGGCCGGAGGAGGGGTCCAGGCGAGTCGGGGTGCAGGGCCAGAGGAGGGGTCCAGGCGAGTCGGGGGTCTGGGCGAGTCGGGGTGCAGGGCCGGAGGATGGGTCCGGGCGAGTCGGGGTGCAGGGCCAGAGAAGGGGTCCAGGCGAGTCGGGGGTCCGGGCGAGTCGGGGTGCAGGGCCGGAGGACGGGTCCGGGCGAGTCGGGGTGCAGGGCCGGAGGAGGGGTCCGCATGCACTCGGGGTCAATAACAAGCTAGGTGGCGTTGTGTCCATCTCACCCCCCCTCCCCCAGAGCCTGGGTCTGTGCGTCTGCGGCAAGGGGTTCGGGGGTGCGGATTGTTCGGTGCCGCTCGACCCTGGGAAGCTCGTCTGGGAGACACTGATCGACAGCCAGCTGACGCCCGTGAGTGCCCCCCGCCCTCCCAGGCAGCCCTCCCAGACCCCACCTGCACATGCGCCAACCTGCTGGGCACCAGCCCCCCCGGCACTGCCCCACCCCCTGCCTGTGTGTGTCCCAGGATACGGCCAGCCGGTTCCTGCACCGCCTGGGCCACACCATGGTGGAGGGGCCGGACGCCACACTCTGGATGTTTGGGGGCCTGTCCCTGCGCCAGGGGCTGCTGGGAAATGTCTACAGGTGAGTGGAGAGACCCTGGGCTCCGCCCCTTCCTCAGGGTCCGCCCCTGGGATCTGCTGGGCTCCGCCCCTTCCTCAGGCTCCGCCCCTGGGATCTGCTGGGCTCCGCCCCTTCCTCAGGGTCCGCCCCTGGGATCTGCTGGGCTCCGCCCCTTCCTCAGGGTCCGCCCCTGGGATCTGCTGGGCTCCGCCCCTTCCTCAGGCTCCGCCCTGGGACCTGCTGGGCTCCGCCCCTTCCTCAGGCTCCGCCCTGGGATCTGCTGGGCTCCGCCCCTTCCTCAGGGTCCGCCCCTGGGATCTGCTGGGCTCCGCCCCTTCCTCAGGCTCCGCCCCTGGGATCTGCGGGGCTCCGCCCCTTCCTCAGGGTCCGCCCCTGGGATCTGCTGGGCTCCGCCCCTTCCTCAGGCTCCGCCCCTGGGATCTGCTGGGCTCCGCCCCTTCCTCAGGGTCCGCCCCTGGGATCTGCTGGGCTCCGCCCCTTCCTCAGGGTCCGCCCCTGGGATCTGCTGGGCTCCGCCCCTTCCTCAGGCTCCGCCCTGGGACCTGCTGGGCTCCGCCCCTTCCTCAGGCTCCGCCCTGGGATCTGCTGGGCTCCGCCCCTTCCTCAGGGTCCGCCCCTGGGATCTGCTGGGCTCCGCCCCTTCCTCAGGGTCCGCCCCTGGGATCTGCGGGGCTCCGCCCCTTCCTCAGGGTCCGCCCCTGGGATCTGCTGGGCTCCGCCCCTTCCTCAGGCTCCGCCCCTGGGATCTGCTGGGCTCCGCCCCTTCCTCAGGGTCCGCCCCTGGGATCTGCTGGGCTCCGCCCCTTCCTCAGGGTCCGCCCCTGGGATCTGCTGGGCTCCGCCCCTTCCTCAGGCTCCGCCCTGGGACCTGCTGGGCTCCGCCCCTTCCTCAGGCTTTGCCCCTGGGATCTGCTGGGCTCCACCCTAGGACACCCTGGGCTTTGCCCTGCCGCTCCTCCCCCAGTTGGGACCCCCTGCTCCCACAGCTCCACCCCCAAACCTGTTCCGAAGGGCTTGGAGGTGGGTCAGGCCCCTATATCCTTGATGGCAGGAGTGGGGGAGGGGCAAGCTGTGGGTCTGTGCTCTTGCCTGGGGCTCTCCCCACAGGTTCTCCATCCCCGAGCGCCGCTGGACACAGATGCTGGCGGGGACGGAGGACGGGGGGCCAGGGCCCAGCCCCCGCTACTTCCACGCCGCAGCCTACGTGCCCTCCCGCCAGGCCATGGTGGTGCTGGGGGGGCTGACGGCCGGCGGCGTGGCCAGCGACTGCTGGCAGCTGAACCTCACCACGTTGCAGTGGAGGCAGGAGCAGGTAGTGACCCCTGACCCCCACCACGACCCTGTGCTGACCCCTGACCCCACACTGACCCCATCATGACCCCCACTGACTCCCGCTCTGACTCCCGATCCCCACCACGACCCTGCCTGACCCCTGACCGCACACCGACCCCATCACGACCCCCACTGACCCCGCTCTGACTCCCGACCCCCACCACGACCCTGCCTGACCCCACACCAACCCCATCATGACTCCCACTGACCCCACTGACTCCTGACCCCCACCACGACCCCGTGCTGACCCCTGACCCCACACCGACCCCATCACGACCCCCACTGACCCCGCTCTGACTCCCGACCCCCACCACGACCCTGTGCTGACCCCTGACCCCACACCGACCCCATCACGACCCCCACTTTCCCCGCTCTGACTCCCGACCCCCACCACGACCCCGTGCTGACCCCTGACCCCACACCGACCCCATCACGACCCCCACTGACCCCGCTCTGACTCCCGACCCCCACCACGACCCTGTGCTGATCCCTGACCCCACACCGACCCCATCACGACCCCACTGACCCCGCTCTGACTCCCGACCCCCACCACGACCCTGCCTGACCCCTGACCCCACACCGACCCCATCACGACCCCCACTGACCCCGCTCTGACTCCCGACCCCCACCACGACCCTGCCTGACCCCACACCAACCCCATCATGACTCCCACTGACCCCACTGACTCCTGACCCCCACCACGACCCCGTGCTGACCCCTGACCCCACACCGACCCCATCACGACCCCCACTGACCCCGCTCTGACTCCCGACCCCCACCACGACCCTGTGCTGACCCCTGACCCCACACCGACCCCATCACGACCCCCACTTTCCCCGCTGACTCCCGACCCCCACCAGGACCCTGCACTGACCCCTGAGCCCACACCGACCCCATCACGACCCCCACTGACCCCTGACCCCCACCACGACCCCATGCCGACCCTTGACCCCACACCGACCCCATCACGACCCCCACTGATCCCACTGACTCCCGACCCCCACCACGACCCTGCACTGACCCCTGACCCCATACCGACCCCATCACGACCCCCCACTGACCCCGCTCTGACTCCTGACCCCCACCACGACCCTGCGCTGGTGTTAGTCTGCTCCCTCCATGCTCCCCCACGCTCAGCCTGCCCCTTCTCCCCGCCACAGAACCCTCCTCCCCCCGGTAGCCACCCCCCTCCCTTTGCTCACACCCCTCCCCGGCCAGGTGGCAAGTTGCTAGGCCATGGCCTACGTGCCCTGCCCCAGGGACCCCCCCCCGCTGGGCAGCGCTACAGACACCGGCCAGTAGGGGTCACCCCCCAGCCCACACAGCGACCAGTGAATGGCCAACAGATTGGACCCAGGGCCACAAGAGTGGACAGCCCCCCCCCATGTCACAGCTCCCTGCCGTGGGGCACTCCCAGCCTGCTCTGAGCTCGGCTCCCCACAGGACCCCCTGCTCCCGGCCGTGGCCGGCCACACGCTGACTGCCCGGCGCGGCGCCTCCCTGCTGCTCATCGGCGGCTATGCCCCGGCCCACGGCTTCAACCGCCACCTGCTGGAGTACGAGGTGGAGAGCGAGCGCTGGCGGGCAGGGCCCGTGGCCGGGACCCCCCCCACAGGTACGACCCCCCGCCACGGGGAGAGCGCGCTGATGGGCGGGACCCCCTGGGACCTGCCCCGGTACTGCACCCCCCCCACGGGTATGACCCCCCCCCGCCACGGGGAGAGCGCGCTGACGGGCGGCGTGCTGATGGGCAGGACCCCCCCCCGGTACTGCACCCCCCCCACGGGTACGACCCCCCTCTGGTACTGCACCCCCCCCACGGGTATGACCCCCCCCGCCACAGGGAGAGCGCGCTGACGGGCGGCGTGCTGATGGGCAGGACCCCCCCCAGTACTGCACCCCCCCCACGGGTACGACCCCCCTCTGGTACTGCACCCCCCCCACGGGTATGACCCCCCCCCGCCACGGGGAGAGCGCGCTGACGGGCGGCGTGCTGATGGGCAGGACCCCCCCCAGTACTGCACCCTCCCCACGGGTATGACCCCCCTCTGGTACTGCACCCCCCCCACGGGTATGACCCCCCCCGCCACAGGGAGAGCGCGCTGATGGGCGGCGTGCTGATGGGCAGGACCCCCCCCAGTACTGCATCCCCCCCACAGGTATGTCCCCCCTCTGGTACCGCACCCCCCCCCCCGCTACCATCCCCCTCCACGGGGAGAGCGCGCTGACAGGCGGGACCCCCCCCGATACTGCACCCCCCTGGTACGACACCCCACCACGGGGAGAGCGTGCACTGGCTGGCGGGACCCCCCCCGGTACTACCCCCAGGTCCCAATTCCCCCCGCCCCTCTTGCTGCCCCCAGGCCCCCCGCGTGCAGCCAGGCAGCCGGCTGGGAGCTCGGGGGGCTGAGGGGGGAGGGTCAGCTGCTGCCCCTCTGCCCAGGTCTGTACGGGCACTCGGCCGTGTACCACGAGGGCACAGACGCTGTCTACGTCTTTGGGGGGCAGCGATTTCACGTGGAGACGGTGTCGGCCTCCCCCGAGCTCTACAGCCTGCACTGCCCCAGCCGCACCTGGAGCCTGCTGGCCCCTGCCCTGGGCCCCAAGGTGGGGCTGCGCTGGGAAGGGGGTGCCCCGATGGGGGTTAGGGACCTGGGGGACAGCGTAGGCTTAGGGGGTTTGGGCTCAGAGGGGAAGTGGTGGATTTTGGGGTCTGGCAGGGGTGAAGCTTTTGGGGTGCACAAAGGTTTTCGGGTGCAGCATGGTTGTGGGAAGCTTTGGGGTACAGTGGAGCTGTGGGGGTGCTGGGGCACAGGGGCATTGTGGGGCACAGCGGGGCTGTGGACAGTTAGGAGCACGGTGGGGTGGGGGGGTATTGCTGGTGAGGCGGGGCTGGGAGGGATTTAGCAGGGCGGGGGGTTTGGCAGCAGGGCAGCGCGGCGGGGGGTTTGGCAGGGCGGGGGTTTGGGGGCAGGGTAGTTTGGCAGGACTGGGGGTTGTCAGCGGCGGGGCAGGGAGATGGGGGGTTCGGTGGGGGGGTTGGGGCGGGGGGTTCAGTGGGTCGGGGGGTGTCAGGCGGCAGGGCAGGAGATGGGGGGATTTGGTGGTGGGGCAGGGCGGGGGGTTCGGCGGGGGTGGGGCGCCGAGGGAGGCTGCCCCCGTCTCTCTGACCCCGGCTGCCTCCCAGCCGCCGTCTCACTTCTTCCATGCGGCGGCCGTGCTGCGGGACACCATGGTGGTGCTCGGGGGCCGCACGGAGACCCAGGACTTCACCAGCCACGCGCTGCTCTACCAGCTCCGCTGCAACGCCTAGGTCCTGCCGGAGCACACGGGTACGGGGCCGGGCAACGGGGGACCCCGCCACACAGGCAATGGCGCCCCCACTGACCTGATCCTCCCCCGCCCGGGCCGGTGGGGTTACCCGTGGTGCTGTGCTGCCCCCGGGCCGGGCCGGCGGGGTTACCCGTGATGCTTTGCTGCCCCCAGGCCGGGCCGGCGGGGTTACCCGTGATGCTGTGCTGCCCCCGGGCCGGGCCGGCGGGGTTACCCGTGATGCTTTGCTGCCCCCGGGCCGGGCCGGCGGGGTTACCCGTGGTGCTGTGCTGCCCCCGGGCCGGGCCGGCGGGGTTACCCGTGGTGCTTTGCTGCCCCCGGGCCGGGCCGGCGGGGTTACCCGTGGTGCTGTGCTGCCCCCGGGCCGGGCTGGCGGGGTTACCCGTGGTGCTTTGCTGCCCCCGGGCCGGGCTGGCGGGGTTACCCGTGGTGCTGTGCTGCCCCCGGGCCGGGCTGGCGGGGTTACCCGTGGTGCTGTGCTGCCCCCGGGCCGGGCTGGCGGGGTTACCATGCCAAGGCTGAGTTTCTGTCACATCACGAGCTGGGTCACGAGCACTAACGAGAAATTCCCGGGAGCCCGACCTCTGTCCCTGACTCAATCCCCCGGGACCTGGCTCGGAGCCGGGCCCCACCGTGGGTCAGGACCCCCGGCGGTTCCCAGCTGCCCCGGGTGCAGTGACACAGGCGTGGCCTACCCAGGATCCTTTGCTCCCCCAGGCCCGGCAGTGGTGGGCGTGGCCATGAACGAGTCCGTAGCCCACGCAGTGGCCGCGGTCGGGGGCCGGATCTACGTCTCGGGGGGATTCGGCGGGGTGGCGCTGGGGCGCATGGCCATGCTCACCGTGCCGTCTGATCCCTGCCTTGTCCTCGCCGGCCCCGACGCCTGCAACCGCTCCCAGGCCAGCTGCACCTGGTGCCGCGGCAGCTGCCTGTCCAGCGACGCTGCTGAAAGGTGGGCGTGGCCATTGCTTGGGGGCGTGGCTACAGGGGCGTTGGGCGTGGCTACTGTGGGAGGGTGGAGAGCCGTGGCCACCAGGGAGAGATGGGCTGAGGCAGAGGGAGCCGGGCTATTGGCGTGGTAGGAAGTAGGGGCGTGGCCTTACCAGAAGGGGCGTGGCCCTGCATGGAGCAGGGGTGCAGAGCCACAGTGGGGTCTGTGCCCAGCCTAGCCCCAGGCTCCTGGGTGTAACCCCCAGTGGGCTGGGCCCCAGGGTCCCCCGTTTTGGCCAGGGGCAGGCTCCAGGACTGACCCCCAGCTCCCTGCAAGGGTCTATGCCAGAGTCTGGCCTCACCAGACCTTGGGGGGGGGTGGAATCCGGGGGTGGGTTCTGTGCTCCCCCCACCGGTGCTGAGCCAGGGCCTATGGGGGGGAATCTGGGGTGGGTTCTGTGCCCCCCCAGTGCCGAGCCAGGGCCTCCCGCAGCCCCCGGCCGCAGCCCCCGCTCCTGGGTTCCTCCTGCTGCTCGGCCGGCCTGTGGGGTGACCCTGGCCCTTGTGCTCCATGGGGAGAGACCTGGGGACTGCCCCTCCCAGCCACGCGCAGCCCATGTCTCAGCCTGGCTTCCTCCTCCCCCGGCGGCCTCACCAGACAAGAGGGAAACTGAGGCACCGGTGGGGCCGTGCTCTGTGGCGTGAGGCGAGTGGCAGGCCCTGGGCTGGGGGCAGGGCTGTGGGTTTCACTGGTTTCCCCCCCCCCCCAGGCTGGGCTGCCCGGCCGGCGCGTCTGCCTGCTTCCCCGCGCCGCGGTCGGCCGACGAGTGCCGGCGCCTGAGAACCTGCAGTGAGTGTCTGGCCCGGCACCCCCGCGCCATGGGCCACGGTCTGGGCGCCACGGTGAGTGTCCCACGGCTCCCCCACCCCTCCCACCGCGGGGACCGGGGGTGCACTGGGGAGCAGGGCACAGTGGAGAGGGTGCTGGCTGGAGGGCATGGGGGGGTGCAGTGGCTGGGGGGGGCAGTGGCATTTGGGCATGGGTGCAGGGGTAGGGAGCAGTGGCCGTGGGGCACCGGGGGCAGAGACAGGAGCAGCGGCCATGGGGCACGGGGGCCAGTGACAGGAGCAGTGGCTGTGGGGCACGGGGCACAGTGGCAGGAGCAGTGGCCGTGGGGCACGGGGGCAGTGACAGGAGCAGTGGCCGTGGGGCACGGGGGGCAGTGACAGGAGCAGGGACTGTGGGGCAGTGGCTGTGGGGCACAGTGGCAGGAGCAGGGGCCGTGGGGCACCGGGGGCAGTGACAGGAGCAGTGGCCGTGGGGTGCAGTGGCCGTGGGGCACAGTGGCAGGAGCAGTGGTCGTGGGGCACCGGGGGCAGTGGCAGGAGCAGTGGCCGTAGGGCACAGTGGCAGGAGCAGTGGCCGTGGGGCACCGGGGGCAGTGACAGGAGCAGGGGCCGTGGGGCACCGGGGGCAGTGACAGGAGCAGGGGCCGTGGGGCACGGGGGCAGTGACAGGAGCAGGGGCCGTGGGGCAGTGGCTGTGGGGCACAGTGGCAGGAGCAGTGGCCGTGGGGCACTGGGGGCAGTGACAGGAGCAGTGGCCGTGGGGCGCACCGGGGGCAGTGACAGGAGCAGGGGCCGTGGGGCACGGGGGCAGTGGCAGGAGCAGGGGCGTGGGGCACAGTGGCAGGAGCAGGGGCCGTGGGGCACCGGGGGCAGTGGCAGGAGCAGGGGCCGTGGGGCACCGGGGGCAGGTGGCAGGAGCAGGGGCGTGGGGCGGGACAGTGACAGGAGCAGGGGCCGTGGGGCACGGGGGCAGTGGCAGGAGCAGGGGCCGTGGGGCACCGGGGGCAGTGGCAGGAGCAGGGGCTGTGGGGCACAGTGACAGGAGCAGGGGCCGTGGGGCACCGGGGGCAGTGGCAGGAGCAGGGGCCGTGGGGCACAGTGACAGGAGCAGGGGCCGTGGGGCGGGGCAGTGGGGGGCCGGGGGCAGTGGCAGGAGCAGTGGCCGTGGGGCACCGGGGGCAGTGACAGGAGCAGGGGCCGTGGGGCACCGGGGGCAGTGGCAGGAGCAGGGGCGTGGGGCCGAGGGGCAGTGACAGGAGCGGGAGGGGCGGGCGTGGGGCAGGGGCGTGGGGCACAGTGGCAGGAGCAGGGGCCGTGGGGCACCGGGGGCAGTGGCAGGAGCAGGGGCGTGGGGGCACGGGCAGTGACAGGAGCAGGGGCCGTGGGGCACCGGGGGCAGTGGCAGGAGCAGGGGCCGTGGGGCACAGTGAGCAGGAGCAGGGGCCGTGGGGCACCGGGGGCAGTGGCAGGAGCAGTGGCCGTGGGGCACCGGGGGGCAGTGGCAGGAGCAGGGGCCGTGGGGCAGGCAGTGACAGGGCGTGGGCCGTGGGGCAGGGGCAGTGGCAGGAGCAGGGGCCGTGGGGCACCGGGGGCAGTGACAGGAGCAGGGCCGTGGGGTGGCAGTGGCCGTGGGGCACAGGGCAGGAGCAGGGCGTGGGGCACCGGGGGCAGTGGCAGGAGCAGGGCCGTAGGGCACGGGGCAGTGGCAGGAGCAGTGGCCGTGGGGCACCGGGGGCAGTGACAGGAGCAGGGGCCGTGGGGCACCGGGGGCAGTGACAGGAGCAGGGGCCGTGGGGCACGGGGGCAGTGACAGGAGCAGGGGCCGTGGGGCAGTGGGGAGGGCTGTGGGGCACAGTGGCAGGAGCAGTGGCCGTGGGGCACGGGGGCAGTGACAGGAGCAGGGCCGTGGGCGGGGCGCGACGGCGGGGGCAGTGACAGGAGCAGGGGCCGTGGGGCACGGGGGCAGTGGCAGGAGCAGGGGCCGTGGGGCACAGTGGCAGGAGCAGGGCCGTGGGGCACCGGGGGCAGTGCAGGAGCAGGGGCCGTGGGGCACCGGGGGCAGTGGCAGGAGCAGGGGCCGTGGGGCACAGTGACAGGAGCAGGGGCCGTGGGGCACGGGGGCAGTGGCAGGAGCAGGGGCCGTGGGGCACGGGGCAGTGGCAGGAGCAGGGGCGTGGGGCACGGGGCAGTGCAGGAGCAGGGGCCGTGGGGCACCGGGGGCAGTGGCAGGAGCAGGGGCCGTGGGGCACAGTGACAGGAGCAGGGGCCGTGGGCGGGGCAGCGCGCGGGGCAGTGGCAGGAGCAGGGCCGTGGGGCACCGGGGGCAGTGACAGGAGCAGGGGCCGTGGGGCACCGGGGGCAGTGCAGGAGCAGGGGCCGTGGGGCCGAGGGCAGTGACAGGAGCAGGGGCCGTGGGGCAGCGGGGGCAGTGGCAGGAGCAGGGGCCGTGGGGCACCGGGGGCAGTGGCAGGAGCAGGGGCCGTGGGGCACGGGGCAGTGACAGGAGCAGGGGCCGTGGGGCACCGGGGGCAGTGGCAGGAGCAGGGGCCGTGGGGCACAGTGACAGGAGCAGGGGCCGTGGGGCACCGGGGGCAGTGGCAGGAGCAGGGGCCGTGGGGCACGGGGCAGTGACAGGAGCAGGGGCCGTGGGGCACAGTGCAGGAGCAGTGGCCGTGGGGCACGGGGCAGTGGCAGGAGCAGGGGCCGTGGGGCACCGGGGGCAGTGGCAGGAGCAGGGGCGTGGGGCACAGTGCAGGAGCAGGGGCCGTGGGGCAGGGGGGGCAGTGGCAGGAGCAGTGGCGTGGGGCACCGGGGGCAGTGGCAGGAGCAGGGGCCGTGGGCACGGGGCAGTGGCAGGAGCAGTGGCCGTGGGGCACCGGGGGCAGTGACAGGAGCAGGGGCCGTGGGGCACCGGGGGCAGTGACAGGAGCAGGGGCCGTGGGGCACGGGGGCAGTGACAGGAGCAGGGGCCGTGGCGGGGCAGTGGCGAGACTGTGGGGCACAGTGGCAGGAGCAGTGGCCGTGGGGCACTGGGGGCAGTGACAGGAGCAGTGGCCGTGGGGCGCACCGGGGGCAGTGACAGGAGCAGGGGCCGTGGGGCACGGGGGCAGTGGCAGGAGCAGGGGCCGTGGGGCACAGTGGCAGGAGCAGTGGCCGTGGGGCACCGGGGGCAGTGACAGGAGCAGGGGCCGTGGGGCACCGGGGGCAGTGGCAGGAGCAGGGGCTGTGGGGCACAGTGACAGGAGCAGGGGCCGTGGGGCACGGGGGCAGTGGCAGGAGCAGGGGCCGTGGGGCACCGGGGGCAGTGGCAGGAGCAGGGGCTGTGGGGCACGGGGAGTGACAGGAGCAGGGGCCGTGGGGCACCGGGGGCAGTGGCAGGAGCAGGGGCCGTGGGGCACAGTGACAGGAGCAGGGGCCGTGGGGCACCGGGGGCAGTGGCAGGAGCAGTGGCCGTGGGGCACCGGGGGCAGTGACAGGAGCAGGGGCCGTGGGGCACCGGGGGCAGTGGCAGGAGCAGTGGCCGTGGGGCACCGGGGGCAGTGACAGGAGCAGGGGCCGTGGGGCACCGGGGGCAGTGGCAGGAGCAGGGGCTGTGGGGCACAGTGACAGGAGCAGGGGCCGTGGGGCACGGGGGCAGTGGCAGGAGCAGGGGCCGTGGGGCACCGGGGGCAGTGGCAGGAGCAGGGGCTGTGGGGCACAGTGACAGGAGCAGGGGCCGTGGGGCACCGGGGGCAGTGGCAGGAGCAGGGGCCGTGGGGCACAGTGACAGGAGCAGGGGCCGTGGGGCACCGGGGGCAGTGGCAGGAGCAGGGGCCGTGGGGCACCGGGGGCAGTGGCAGGAGCAGGGGCTGTGGGGCACAGTGACAGGAGCAGGGGCCGTGGGGCACCGGGGGCAGTGGCAGGAGCAGGGGCCGTGGGGCACAGTGACAGGAGCAGGGGCCGTGGGGCACCGGGGGCAGTGGCAGGAGCAGGGGCCGTGGGGCACCGGGGGCAGTGGCAGGAGCAGGGGCCGTGGGGCACAGTGACAGGAGCAGGGGCCGTGGGGCACCGGGGGCAGTGGCAGGAGCAGGGGCCGTGGGGCACGGGGGAGCCGGAGGACGCCCCCGACCAGCCTGTCCCGCCCCCAGGCGGCCCCGCCCTGCAAGTGGTGCACCAACTGCCCCGAGGGCGCCTGCATCGGCAGCGCCGGCAGCTGCACGTCGGAGAACGACTGTCGCATCAACCAGCGCGAGATCTTCCAGGCCAGCAACTGCTCGGAGACGTCGTGCGAGGCGGCCGACTGCCCGGCCTGCACCGCCTCGGGCAAGTGCATGTGGACCCGCCAGTTCAAACGCACCGGTACGGCGCCGGGGGGGGGGCGGGGGGGCAGCCCTGCCGAGAGCCCGGGGCCGAGGTGGTTCACGGGCCCGTGGGTGTGAGTGCTCCACCCCCCCCGAGGCTCCGCCCCTCCCACTGGAGGCTCTGCCCCCACCGGAGTCTCCGCCCCCCCACCAGAGGCTCCGCCCCTCCTGGCAGCTTGGCACCGCCCCCAGCATGTGGCCCCGCCCCCAGGTGAGACACGGCGCATCCTGAGCGTGCAGCCCACCTACGACTGGACGTGCTTCAGCCACTCGCTGCTCAACGTCTCGCCCATGCCCGTGGAGTCCTCACCCCCCCTGGCCTGCCCCACGCCCTGCCACAACCACAGCACCTGCCACCACTGCCTGGCCTCCAAGGGGGCCGACGGGGGCTGGCAGCACTGTGTCTGGAGCCTCAGCCTGCACCAGGTAAGCTGGGGGGCGGGGAGGGGTGATCCCTGGGGTGGGCCGTGCTGGGCGAGGAGGAGTCCTGGGGGCTGTGCCTGTGGGGGGAGAGGGTGATCCCTGGGGGGGCCGTGCCAGGGGAGGGGATGATCCCTGGGCGGGGGCCATGCCAGGGGAGGGGGTGATCCCTGGGGGGGCCGTGCCGGGCGAGGAGGAGTCCCAGGGGCAGTGCCAGTGGGGGAAGGGGGTGATCCCTGGGGGGGCTGTGCCAGGCTAGCGGGGCAGTAACCTTCCTCTCCCCCCACAGTGCATGAGCCCCACCTACCTGCCCATGCGGTGCCTGGCGGGGCTGTGTGGGCGGGTGCTGAGTGGGGCTGAGAGCTGCAGCCCCCCCTGCGCCCACGCCCTGCAATGCGCCCGCTGCACCCGCCAGCCCCGCTGCGGCTGGTGCGCCCGCCCCAGCGAGAACGGCCACGGGCGCTGCCTGGAGGGGGGGCTGGCCGGGCCCCGGCACGGTAAGTACAGGGGGGTGTTACCCACAATGCCGCAGGATGTTTCTTCATAAGCAGCAGGTGCCTGGGGCTGTTCCCTCAATTCCTTTCCTCCTTGCACCTACCCATGATGCTTTGTTCCATGGGGTGGCCCCTGGGGCTTGTACCCAATCACGGGGTGAGGGGGAGCCCCCGGGCCCTGTCCCCGCAGCCAGAGGGGACTCTCAGGCGGCAGGTAGAAGAGAAGGTCTGTGGGGGTCCCAGGACTTGTTCCAGGAGCCAGGTGTGGGGAGATGCAAACGCAGCGCTCATTTGCATAGGCAGCGCTCATTTGCATTCCCTCCTCCCACCCCTCGTGCGCCACAGCCATGCTTCCCCGTGTCTCCAGGCAGAGTGGCTCTTGCGCACCAGGGTTTGCGCCAAAAGGAGGCGTCCGCACGGCGCTTTCTTGTGCAAAAACCCCTCACACAAGAGGGCTGCGAGGAGGAAATGCAAATGAGCGCTGCCTATGCAAATGAGCGCTGCGTTTGTATTTTTCCTTCCGGAAAAGCCTTGCCGTATAGACGCAGCCCCAGAGCGCACAGTCCTCACGACATCCCGTACCCACAATGCCGCTGTCCCAGGGCCGGGGGCAAGGGGGGGGGGGTTACCCACAATGCCGCTGTCCCAGGGCCGGGGGTAAGGGGGGGTTACCCACAATGCCTCTGTCCCAGGGCTGGGGGCAAGGGGGGGCGTTACCCACAATGCCTCTGTCCCAGGGCTGGGGGCAAGGGGGGGCGTTACCCACAATGCTGCTGTCCCAGGGCTGGGGGTGAGAGGGGGGTGTTACCCACAATGCTGCTGTCCCAGGGCTGGGGGTGAGAGGGGGGTGTTACCCACAATGCCGCTGTCCCAGGGCCGGGGGCAAGGGGGGCATTACCCACAATGCTGCTGTCCCAGGGTTGGGGGTGAGAGGGGGGTGTTACCCACAATGCCGCTGTCCCAGGGCCGGGGGCAAGGGGTGTTACCCACAATGCTGCTGTCCCAGGGTTGGGGGTGAGAGGGGGGTGTTACCCACAATGCCGCTGTCCCAGGGCTGGGGGCGAGGGGGGGGGTGTTACCCACAATGCCGCTGTCCCAGGGCTGGGGGCGAGGGGGGGGGTGTTACCCACAATGCCGCTGTCCCAGGGCTGGGGGCGAGGGGGGGTTACCCACAATGCTGCTCTGCAGGGCTGGGGGTGTCATGGCTCACAGCTCGTGCCCACACTCGGCCCGTCGCTCCCTGGGCGGATCCCCCCCCTCCAGCCCGGTGGCAGTGAGACGGCCCTCTCTCAGGGGCCCACTCTCACCTGGGGGGGTCCGCCCCCCGCCTCCGAGACAGCACCTCTCAGGGCCCCCGCCGCGCGCCCCCGTGGCAGCAGGGGTTGTGTTGCTTTGCTGTGCTGTGTGTGATTCGTACTGTCTGTGGCGGCGCGTTGGGGCCCTGACCCTGCACCCCCATCCGCTGCCAGACGGGGCTCCGCCAGCCGGGGGGGGGTGGGGGGGTCAGCTCTCCGGAGTGGCCTTAGCGCAGGGGCCAGGGCAGAGCCTGAGTCCTTGGGGGGGGCTCACGGGCCCTGCACCCCCCTTCCTGCTCCCAGTCCCCTCTCGTCATCCTACCCAGCCCAGACCGACCCAACTCCCCCAGCGGGGTCCCCCGGCGGCCCTGCCCCCGCCTTGTTCAGATTGCCCCGCCTAGCCCAGGTGTCGGGCGGCTGGGCCGTGCCTACGCCCCCCCCAGGGCCCCCCCGCTGGGCCCAGCACCCCCCCCCCAGCCCAACACGCCAGCCAGTGACTGCCCAGCCAGAGAGGGCCCAGGGCCACGAGGGGGGACACCCCCACAACTACATCGCACCTCTGCGGTGACTGGGGGGGGCCTCGGCTTCCCTGGGCCCTGCAGCGCTGGCTGGGGTGGGGGAGGGCCGACACCTGAGGGCCAGGCCCAGCTCACAGGCCAGGGGGAGGGGTGGGTCTCAGTGGGGCTGGGAGGAGAGAAGGGGCTTAGGGCAGGGAAGGGGGGAGGAGGCCGCCGGCCCTGGGCCCTGCGCTGACGTCGATGCCGCCCGGCGCCGTGTCCCTGGGACCCACAGACCTCTGCCGCCTGAGATCCCCTCTGGCTGGGGGGCGGTGCGGGGGGGGAGGCAGGGTTGGGGACTCCCCCCACCCCATGACGGCCTCTTGGGGGGTCCCCTCCCCTGGGGCCTCCCCTCCCAGTGGGACTAGCCCAGAGCGACTCCCGGCCAGCACCCAGCAGGAGGGTTATGGAGCTTTGAACAGCAAAGGATCCCTCAGGCCTGTCGGCCTGGCCCCCCCGCCCCACCCCTCTGAGTCTGCCCTGCAGCCCGGGGGCTCTGCCTGTTCTGCCCCCCCGCCCCGATCCGAGCCCCCATCTGCAAGCTGAGTCCCCGATACCCCCAGCACCAGCCCTCCCCCCCTCCGTCCCGGCCAGTGTCTCTCTGCAGGTAACAGGGTCGCCTGGGCCCCTCGTCTCCCCTCCCCCCCGTCCAACGTTCTCCCCTCGCTGGGACCAGCTGGGCCGGGTGCCGGGGTCTCCCCTCTGCAGCCCCTTGTCTGCGTCTGGCCGAGCCGGCCGTGTGCTCTGAGCAGGCCCGGGGGCACCAGGGCACCTGACGCCGGCTCCAGTTCTGGGCTGTTCCCTGCAACAACAAACTCCCCCCTTGTCACATCCGGGCACTGAGCCCCCCTGTATGCAGCCCCCTTTCAACCCCCAACATTCCCCGTTCCTCACACTGCTCCACTGCCACTGGGCAGGGCTGGCGCAGGCCTGTGGGCCGGGGGCCGCGTGGTCCTTCCTGTCGTGCCCGCCAGAGAACGAGTGTCTGAACGGGCACCACGACTGCAACGAGACGCAGACCTGCCTGGACCGGCCACGCGGCTATGAGTGCGCCTGCAAGCGCGGCTACGCCCTGCACAAGTCAGCGGGGGGGCTGCGGGGGGAGCGGGAGGAGGGGCGTGGGGTGGAGGCTGGGTGGAGGGGGTGTGGGGTGGAGGCTGAGGGGAGGGGCCGTGGGGACTCACATTGCAGGGGGGGCTGGGGCGGGGCACAGCCTTGAGACTCAGGCACCCACACCTACTCCAACTGGGTGTGCTGGGCAGGCAGGCGGGCGCAGGGACCCCGGGCGGGGGAGAGACGGGGGCGCAGGGACCCCGGGCGGGGGAGAGACGGGGGCGCAGGGACCCCGGGCGGGCGGGCGACGCGGGCGCAGGGACCCAGGGCGGGCGGGCGACGCGGGCGCAGGGACCCCGGGCGGGCGGGAGACGGGGGCGCAGGGACCCCGGGCGGGCGGGAGACGGGGGCGCAGGGACCCCGGGCGGGCGGGAGACGGGGGCGCAGGGACCCGGGCGGGCGGGAGACGGGGGCGCAGGGACCCCGGGCGGGCGGGAGACGGGGGCGCAGGGACCCCGGGCGGGCGGGCGACGCGGGCGCAGGGACCCCGGGCGGGCGGGCGAGCGCGGGACCCGGGCGGGCGGGCGACGCGGGCGCAGGGACCCCGGGCGGGCGGGAGACGGGGGCGCAGGGACCCCGGGCGGGCGGGCGACGCGGGAGCAGGGACCCCGGGCGGGCGGAGAGACGAGGGCGCAGGGACCCCGGGCGGGCGGGAGACGAGGGCGCAGGGACCCCGGGCGGGCGGGAGACGGGGGCGGAGGGACCCCGGGCGGGCGGGCGACGGGGGCGCAGGGACCCCGGGCGGGCGGGCGACGCGGGCGCAGGGACCCCGGGCGGGCGGGAGAGCGAGGACGCAGGGACCCCGGGCGGGGCGGGAGACGGGGGCGCAGGGACCCCGGGCGGGCGGGCGACGCGGGAGCAGGGACCCCGGGCGGGCGGAGAGACGAGGGCGCAGGGACCCCGGGCGGGCGGGAGACGAGGGCGCAGGGACCCCGGGCGGGCGGGAGACGGGGGCGGAGGGACCCCGGGCGGGCGGGCGACGGGGGCGCAGGGACCCCGGGCGGGGCGGGCGACGCGGGCGCAGGGACCCCGGGCGGGCGGGAGACGAGGGACGCAGGGACCCCGGGCGGGCGGGAGACGGGGGCGCAGGGACCCCGGGCGGGCGGGCGATGCGGGCGCAGGGACCCCGGGCGGGCGGGAGACGGGGGCGCAGGGACCCCGGGCGGGCGGGCGACGCGGGCGCAGGGACCCCGGGCGGGCGGGAGACGGGGGCGCAGGGACCCCGGGCGGGCGGGAGACGGGGGCGCAGGGACCCCGGCGGGCGGGCGGGCGACGCGGGCGCAGGGACCCCGGGCGGGCGGGCGACGGGGGCGCAGGGACCCCGGGCGGGGGGAGAGACGGGGGCGCAGGGACCCCGGGCGGGCGGGAGACGGGGGCGCAGGGACCCGCGGGAGGGCGATGCGGGCACAGGGACCCCGGGCGGGCGGGCGACGCGGGCGCAGGGACCCGGGCGGGCGGGGCGACGGCGGGCGCAGGGACCCCGGGCGGGCGGGAGACGGGGGCGCAGGGACCCCGGGCGGGCGGGCGACGCGGGCGCAGGGACCCCGGGCGGGCGGGCGACGCGGGCGCAGGGACCCCGGGCGGGCGGGCGACGGGGGCGCAGGGACCCCGGGCGGGCGGGAGACGGGGGCGCAGGGACCCCGGGCGGGCGGGCGACGGGGGCGCAGGGACCCCGGGCGGGCGGGCGACGCGGGAGCAGGGACCCCGGGCGGGCGGGAGACGGGGGCGCAGGGACCCCGGGCGGGCGGGAGACGGGGGCGCAGGGACCCCGGGCGGGCGAGAGACGGGGGCGCAGGGACCCCGGGCGGGCGGGAGACGGGGGCGCACGGACCCCGGGCGGGCGGGCGACGCGGGCGCAGGGACCCCGGGCGGGCGGGCGACGCGGGCGCAGGGACCCCGGGCGGGCGGGCGACGGGGGCGCAGGGACCCCGGGCGGGCGAGAGACGAGGGCGCAGGGACCCCGGGCGGGCGGGAGACGGGGGCGCAGGGACCCCGGGCGGGCAAGTGACGCCGGTGCCGGCCCTGCAGTGCCACGGGGCTGTGCCGGCCGGTCTGCCAGCAGGGCTGCGTGAACGGGACGTGCGTGGAGCCCGACCGCTGCCGCTGCCACTTCGGCTACGTGGGCGAGAACTGCTCCGTGGAGTGTCGCTGCAACCGGCACAGCGACTGCGCTGGTGTCGGGGCCCGAGACCAGTGTCTGGAGTGCCACAACCACACCATGGTAGGGCAGGGCCAGGGAGCCACAACCACACCCTGGGGGGCAGGGGGTGTCTCTGGCCACCCGGGGGTGCTGCTGGCGGGGGTCCCAGCGGCTCTCTTTGGTGTCCCTGCAGGGCGTATGAGCGTGGAGGACTGGGATCTCTGATGCTGTGGGCTCAGTTGGCCCCTCTCCTGGCAGGGGGCGCTCCAGGGGGCATGGGGGCAGGGACCAGTGTTAACGCTCTCTCCCAGCAGGGGGCGCTCGGGGGGATGGGGGTGCTCTGGGGAGCGCTGGGGGCAGGGGCCGGTGTTAACGCCCTCTCCCGGCAGGGCGCGCATTGCGAGAAGTGCCGGCCGCTCTTCGTGGGCTCAGCGCTGAACGGTGGCACCTGCCGGCCCTGCCGCGCCTTCTGCCGCGGGAACAGCGACCTCTGCGTCTCCCGTGAGGAGCTGGGGGCCGCCCGGCGGGACCCCACCCGCTTCCCGCTGGAGCCCGCCCTGGTGAGCTGGGAGCAGACTGGGCCGGGGCCTGGCGCTGCGGGGGGCTGGGTCCCCCGTCTCACCCCTCTCTCTGCAGGTCCCTAGCTGGGCGGCCGAGGGGCCGGGCGAGGACGCGGCCGTCTGCGTGAGCTGTCAGAACAACAGCTTCGGGGAGCGCTGCGAGAGCTGCCTGCACGGCTACTTCCTGCTAGAGGGACGCTGCACCCGGTACGGCGCCCCGGGGCTGGGGGGTTACACGCAGTACAGCACTGGGGGGGGGGGAGGGAGGTTACATGCGGTACAGCGCTGGGGGGGTTACACGCGGTACAGCACTGGAGGGGGAGGGAGGTTACACGCGGTACAGCCCTGGGGGGGAGGTTACACGTGGTACAGTGCTGGGGGGGTTACATGCGGTACAGTTCGGGGGGGGGTTACATGCGGTATAGCACTGGGGGGAGAGGTTACACGCAGTACAGCGCTAGAGGGGTTACACGCGGTACAGCGCTGGGGGGACGCGGTTACACGCGGTACAGCACTGGGGGGGGGGTTACACGCGGTACAGCACTGGGGGGGGAGGGAGGTTACACGCGGTACAGCCCTGGGGGGGTTACATGCGGTACAGCGCTGGGGGGGGGGTTACACATGGTACAGCGCTGGGGGGGGTTACATGCGGTACAGCGCTGGGGGGGTTACACGCGGTACAGCGCTGGGGGGGGTTACACATGGTACAGCACTGGGGGGGTTACACGGGGTACAGCGCTAGAGGGGTTACACGCGGTACAGCACTGGGGGGGGGTTACACGTGGTACAGCGCTGGGGGCGTTACACACGGTACAGCGCTGGGGAGGGCGGGGTTACACATGGTACAGCACTGGGGGGCGGGTTACACGCGGTACAGTGCTGGGGGGTTTACACGCGGTACAGCGCTGGGGGGGAGGTTACACGCGGTACAGCGCTGGGGGGTTTACACGCGGTACAGCGCTGGGGGGGAGGTTACACGCGGTACAGCGCTGGGGAGGGCGGGGTTACACATGGTACAGCACTGGGGGGGGTTACACGCGGTACAGCGCTGGGGGGGAGGTTACACGCGGTACAGCGCTGGGGGGGTTACACGCGGTACAGCGCTGGGGGGGTTACACTCTGTCACAGCTCACAGGTGGTGCCCATGCTCGGCCCGTCCGTCCCTGGCAGGGCCCGCCCCCCTCTCCAGTGCAGTGACCCTCTCTGGGGAGGGGGGCCCCTCTCACCTGGGGGGGCCACCCCTCCGCCCCCAGGATGGCACCTCTCAGGCCACCTGCCTCCATCGTTAGCCCCTCAGGGGGTCCCCTCCCTCTGGACCCCCCAGGCCTCCCCTCCCAGGGGGACTAGCCCAGCCCTGTTCCCCAGCCCAGAGCGACTCCCAGCCAGCACCCAGCAGGAGGGTTATTGAGCTTTGAACAGCAAAGGATCCCTCAGGCCTGTCGGCCTGGCCCCCCGGCCCCGCCCCTCTGAGTCTGCCCTGCAGCCCGGGGGCTCTGCCTGCTCTGCCCTCAGTCCCCAAAAAACAGCGCCCGTCTTCCAGCCGAGCCCCCAGCAACAGCCCCCCCCCCAGCCAGTGTCTCTCTGCAGGTAACAGGGTTGCCTGGGCCCCTCTTCTCCCCCCTCCCCCCCGTCCAATGTTCTCCCCTCGCTGGGAGCAGCTGGGCCGGGTGCCGGGATCCCCCCTCTGCAGCCCCTTGTCTGGCATCTGCTGGACCCGGCCGTGCGCTCTGAGCAGGGCCGGGGGCACCAGGGCACCAGTCGCTGGCTCCAGTTCTGGGCTGGGCCCTGCAACAACCAACTCCCCCCCCGCCACTGAACCAGACACATCCAGGCATGGAGCACCCTGTGAACCCCCAAAACGCCCCCTTCCTCACACCCCCAGCATGGAGCCACCCGGGGTTACACCCAGTATGGCGCTGCAGGAGCCAGGGGGAGGCCGCTGTTAGCCGCACGCTCCAGGCCATGCCCCTTTCCCCACGGCTCAGTGCCTGGCCCTGCTGCGAGGTGTGTGTGTGGGGGGGGGGAGGGGGCGGTCAGGGCTTGGGCTGGGCCTGGCTCCCAGGGCTTCCTTCTGCCTTGCCCAGAGAAACCTGAGCCCTCCCCAGCCCTGCGATTGACCATCCCCCCTGTGGCGGCGCGGCGGGGACCCCCGATCCTGCACCCCGGCTACAGCAAGATGAGACTCCACCAGCCAGTAGAACAGGGGGGTTTATTGCTCCTCCAGGGTACAGCCCAGCACAGACGGGATGTGGACATGAGGAGTGGGGGGCTGGCAGCCCCAGACCCCTTGGGCAGGGTCCACCCCCCCCCCCGAACACCCAGCACTCTGCTCAGTCTGTTCTCTCCATGGCTTTCTAGCCAAAAAACTGCCCAGCTCCCCAGCCAGGTGCCGTCTCCCCCCTGGGAAGAGCCTCGTTATCTGCTCCGGCTGGGCCTGGGTGTCTGGGCCAATGCACACGTGGGGGAGTCAGTGGGGATCTCACAGCCCAGCGCAGGGGGACCCAGGTCACAGAGCAGACAGCCCGCCCCCCACTATGACACATTCCCCCCCCGGGGATGCTGTGGGGGGCAGGGCGGGGGACAGCCCTGCGGGATCCGTGTCTTGCCCAGCTGTTGGCTCCGTGCGGAGGGCAAACCCTGCGCTACCTGGAGCTCTGAGAGCGCGTGGAGGCCAGGCAGCACCCCCCCCCTTCGCTTGGTTTCCCCCAGGCTGGGGGGTGTGTCTCATGCCCCCCCCGACCCTCCTGTGCTGCCAGGTGCCAGTGCAACGGGCACGCGGACACGTGTAATGAGCTGGACGGGACCGGCTGCCCCTGCCAGAACAACACGGAGACGGGCCCTTGCCACAACAGCGCCCAGGCTGACAAGAAGGACTGCTACAAGTACCAGGTGGGGGGGGGGGCTGCTACAAGTACCAGGTGGGGGGGGGGCCGGGGGCGGGGCCAGCCAGGGCTGCTACAAGTACCAGGTGGGGGCGGGGGCCAGCCAGGGCTGCTACAAGTACCAGGTGGGGGGGGGGGGCCGGGGGGCTGCTACAAGTACCAGGTGGGGGGGGGGGCCGGGGGGCTGCTACAAGTACCAGGTGGGGGGGGGGGGCCGGGGGGCTGCTACAAGTACCAGGTGGGGGGGGGGCCGGGGGCGGGGCCAGCCAGGGCTGCTACAAGTACCAGGTGGGGGGGGGGCCGGGGGCGGGGCCAGCCAGGGCTGCTACAAGTACCAGGTGGCGGGGGGGGGGGGGGGCCGGGGGCGGGGCCAGCCAGGGCTGCTACAAGTACCAGGTGGGGGCGGGGCCAGCCAGGGCTGCTACAAGTACCAGGTGGGGGGGGGGGGGGCCGGGGGGCTGCTACAAGTACCAGGTGGGGGGGGGGGGGCCGGGGGGCTGCTACAAGTACCAGGTGGGGGGGGGGGGCCGGGGGGCTGCTACAAGTACCAGGTGGGGGGGGGGCCGGGGGCGGGGCCAGCCAGGGCTGCTACAAGTACCAGGTGGGGGGGGGCCGGGGGCGGGGCCGGCCAGGGCTGCTACAAGTACCAGGTGGGGGGGGCCGGGGGCGGGGCCGGCCAGGGCTGCTACAAGTACCAGGTGAGGGGGGGGCCGGGGGCGGGGCCGGCCAGGGCTGCTACAAGTACCAGGTGGGGGGGGCCGGGGGCGGGGCCGGCCAGGGCTGCTACAAGTACCAGGTGGGGGCGGTGGCCGGGCTGCTACAAGTACAGGTGGGGCGGGGCCAGCGGCTGCTACAAGTACCAGGTGGGGGGGGGCCGGGGGCGGGGCCGGCCAGGGCTGCTACAAGTACCAGGTGGGGGGGGGGCGGCTGCTACAAGTACCAGGTGAGGGGGGGCCGGGGGCGGGGCCGGCCAGGGCTGCTACAAGTACCAGGTGAGGGGGGGGCCGGGGGCGGGGGCCGGCCAGGGCTGCTACAAGTACCAGGTGGGGGGGGGCCGGGGGCGGGGCCGGCCAGGGCTGCTACAAGTACCAGGTGGGGGGGGGGGCCGGGGGCGGGGCCGGCCAGGGCTGCTACAAGTACCAGGGGGGGGGGTGTGGGGCCGGGGGGGGGCGGGGGCTGCTACAAGTACCAGGTGGGGGGCGGGGCCAGCCAGGGCTGCTACAAGTACCAGGTGGGGGGGGGGGGCGGCTGCTACAAGTACCAGGTGAGGGGGGGCCGGGGGCGGGGCCGGCCAGGGCTGCTACAAGTACCAGGTGGGGGCGGGGCCGCCAGGGCTGCTACAAGTACCAGGTGGGGGGGGGCCGGGGGCGGGGGGGCGGGGCCGCCAGGGCTGCTACAAGTACCAGGTGGGGGGGGGCCGGGGGCGGGGCCGGCCAGGGCTGCTACAAGTACCAGGTGGGGGGGGGGCCGGGCTGCTACAAGTACCAGGTGGGGGGGGGCCGGGGGCGGGGCCAGGCCAGGGCTGCTACAAGTACCAGGTGGGGGGGGGGCGGGGCCGCCAGGGCTGCTACAAGTACCAGGTGGGGGGGGGCGGGGCCAGCCAGGGCTGCTACAAGTACCAGGTGGGGGGGGCGGGGGCGGGCAGCCAGGGCTGCTACAAGTACCAGGGTGGGGGGGGGGGGCCGGCCAGGGGCTGCTACAAGTACCAGGTGGGGGGGGGGGCCGGGGGGCGGGGCCAGGCCAGGGCTGCTACAAGTACCAGGTGGGGGGGGGGCCGGGGGCGGGGCCAGCCAGGGCTGCTACAAGTACCAGGTGGGGGGGGGGCGGGGCCAGCCAGGGCTGCTACAAGTACCAGGTGGGGGGGGGGGGCCGCCAGGGCTGCTACAAGTACCAGGTGGGGGGGCCGGGGGCGGGCCAGCCAGGGCTGCTACAAGTACCAGGTGGGGGGGGGGCCGGGGGCGGGGCCAGCCAGGGCTGCTACAAGTACCAGGTGGGGGGGGCCGGGGGCGGGGCCAGCCAGGGCTGCTACAAGTACCAGGTGGGGGGGGGCCGGGGGCGGGGCCAGCCAGGGCTGCTACAAGTACCAGGTGGGGGGGGCCGGGGGCGGGGCCAGCCAGGGCTGCTACAAGTACCAGGTGGGGGGGGCCGGGGGCGGGGCCAGCCAGGGCTGCTACAAGTACCAGGTGGGGGGGGCCGGGGGCGGGGCCAGCCAGGGCTGCTACAAGTACCAGGTGGGGGGGGGGGGGGCGCGGGCCGCCAGGGCTGCTACAAGTACCAGGTGGGGGGGGGGCCGGGGGCGGGGCCAGGCCAGGGCTGCTACAAGTACCAGGTGGGGGGGGGGCCGGGGGCGGGGCCGGCCAGGGCTGCTACAAGTACCAGGTGGGGGGGGGGCCGGGGGCGGGGCCGGCCAGGGCTGCTACAAGTACCAGGTGGGGGGCGGGGCCGGCCAGGGCTGCTACAAGACCAGGTGGGGGGGGGGCGGGGGCGGGGCGGCCAGGGCTGCTACAAGTACCAGGTGGGGGGGGGGCCGGCGGGGGGGGCCGGCCAGGGCTGCTACAAGTACCAGGTGGGGGGGGGCGGGGCCGGCCAGGGCTGCTACAAGTACCAGGTGGGGGGGGGCCGGGGGCGGGGCCGGCCAGGGCTGCTACAAGTACCAGGTGGGGGGGGGCCGGGGGCGGGGCCAGCCAGGGCTGCTACAAGTACCAGGTGGGGGGGGGGCGGGGGCGGGGCCGGCCAGGGCTGCTACAAGTACCAGGTGGGGGGGGGGCCGGGGGCGGGGCCAGCCAGGGCTGCTACAAGTACCAGGGGGGGGGGGGGCCGGCCAGGGCTGCTACAAGACCAGGGGGGGGGGCGGGGCCAGCCAGGGCTGCTACAAGTACCAGGTGGGGGGCGGGGGCGGGGCCGGCCAGGGCTGCTACAAGTACCAGGTGGGGGGGGGGGCCGGCGGGGCGCGGGGGGGGCCGGCCAGGGCTGCTACAAGCACCAGGTGGGGGGGGCGGGGCCGGCCAGGGCTGCTACAAGCACCAGGTGGGGGGGGGGGGGGGCCGGCCAGGGCTGCTACAAGCACCAGGGGGGGGCGGGGCCGGCCAGGGCTGCTACAAGACCAGGTGGGGGCGGGGCGGGGCCGGCCAGGGCTGCTACAAGTACCAGGTGGGGGGCGGGGCCGGCCAGGGCTGCTACAAGTACCAGGTGGGGGGGGGGGGCGGGGCCGGCCAGGGCTGCTACAAGTACCAGGTGGGGGGGGCGGGGGCGGGCCGCAGGGCTGCTACAAGTACCAGGTGGGGGGGGGGCCGGGGGCGGGGCCGGCCAGGGCTGCTACAAGTACCAGTGGGGGGGGGCCGGGGGCGGGGCCAGCCAGGGCTGCTACAAGTACCAGGTGGGGGGGGGCGGGGCGGCCAGGGCTGCTACAAGTACCAGGTGGGGGGGGGGGGGGCGGGGCCGGCCAGGGCTGCTACAAGTACCAGGTGGGGGGGGGCCGGGGGCCGGCCAGGGCTGCTACAAGCACCAGGTGGGGGGCGGGGCCGGCCAGGGCTGCTACAAGCACCAGGTGGGGGGGGGGGGGGGGGCCGGCCAGGGCTGCTACAAGCACCAGGTGGGGGGGGGCCGGGGGCGGGGCCGGCCAGGGCTGCTACAAGTACCAGGTGGGGGGGGCGGGGCCGGCCAGGGCTGCTACAAGTACCAGGTGGGGGGGGGGGCCGGGGGCGGGGCCAGCCAGGGCTGCTACAAGTACCAGGTGGGGGGCGGGGCCGGCCAGGGCTGCTACAAGACCAGGTGGGGGGGGGGCCGGCCAGGGCTGCTACAAGTACCAGGTGGGGGGGGGGGCCGGGGGCGGGGCGCCAGGGCTGCTACAAGACCAGGTGGGGGGGGGGGCGGGGCCGGCCAGGGCTGCTACAAGTACCAGGTGGGGGGGGCGGGGCCGGCCAGGGCTGCTACAAGTACCAGGTGGGGGGGGGGAGCCGGGGGCGGGGCCGGCCAGGGCTGCTACAAGTACCAGGTGGGGGGGGGGCCGGGGGCGGGGCCGGCCAGGGCTGCTACAAGTACCAGGTGGGGGGGGGGCCGGGGGCGGGGCCGGCCAGGGCTGCTACAAGTACCAGGTGGGGGCAGGGCCAGGGCCAGTCAGGGCTGCCCCAAGTCCCAGGCGGGAGGGGGGGGCCGGCCAGGGTTGCTCTACATGCCAGGTGGGGGCAGGGCCAGGGCCAGTCAGGGCTGCCCCAAGTCCCAGGCGGGGGGGGCCGGCCAGGGCTGCCCCAAGTCCCAGGCGGGGGGGGGGGGGCCGGCCAGGGTTGCTCTACATGCCAGGTGGGGGCAGGGCCAGGGCCAGGGCCAGTCAGGGCTGCCCCAAGTCCCAGGCGGGGGGGCCGGCCAGGGTTGCTCTACATGCCAGGTGGGGGCAGGGCCAGGGCCAGTCAGGGCTGCCCCAAGTCCCAGGCGGGGAGGGGGGGGGGGCCGGCCAGGGCTGCTCTACGTGCCAGGCGGGGGCGGGGCCAGCTATGGGGGCCGCCCTCGCTGAGCCCGCCCCTCCTGCAGTGCGCCAAGTGCCGGGACTCGTTCCACGGGGCGCCGGTCGGGGGGCTGCAGTGCTACCGGCTCATCTCGGTGGAGCAGGAGGTTTGCTTCGACCCCACGTCCCAGAGCAACTGCTTCCACCAGCCCAACCTGCAGCACCTGGCGCGCGGCCGCACCGTGCTCTTTGGGGTGCAGCCCAAGTTCACCAACGTCGACATCCGCATCACCCTGGACGTGACCTTTGGCGCCGTGGACCTCTTCATCTCGCCCGCCTACGACACCTTCGCCGTGGACGTGGAGCGGGCCACGGGCCTGCATGCCGTGCGGGTGCTGGCGCCGGGTGGGGCGGAGGAGGGGCCCAACGGCACGGCCCCGCCCCGCCTGCGGGAGGAGCGGCCCCACGGCCTCATCACCTACCTGACGGTGCGGGAGCCGCAGGCCGTGCTGGTGGTGCGCGGCGTGCGGGACCGCGTGGTGGTGACCTACCCGCACGAGCTGCACGCCCTCAAGTCCAGCCGCTTCTACCTGCTGCTGCTGGGCGTGGGCGCCGGCCCCAACGCCAGCGCCTCCCAGGGGCTGCTCTTCTTCCGGCAGGACCAGGCCCACATCGACCTCTTCGTCTTCTTCTCCGTCTTCTTCTCCTGCTTCTTCCTCTTCCTCTCCGCCTGCGTGCTGCTCTGGAAGGCCAAGCAGTTCCTGGACCTGCGGCAGGAGCAGCACCGCCAGCTGCAGGAGATGACCAAGATGGCCAGCCGCCCCTTCGCCAAGGTCACCGTCTGCTTCGAGCCCGAGGCGGGGCCCCACGCCGCCGAGCTGGTCTTCCTGCCCGCCCGGCCCCCCAAGGCCCCGCCGCTGGCCAGCCGCCTCAAGCCCTACCCCGAGGCGCCCTACTCGGCCCACTTCCGCCGCTCCGAGCCCTTCCTGTCCCACCTGCTGGGCTACTCCTACTCCAGCTTCCGCGTGGGGCCCGTCACGCTGGAGCCCACGGACGACGGCATGGCGGGCGTGGCCACCGTGCTCTTCCAGCTGCCCGGCGGCAGCCAGGCCCCCAACCGCGCCTGCCTGGGCTCCGCCCTGGTCACGCTGCGCCACAACCTGCAGGACTACTGCGGCGGCAGCCACGGCGCCCCCGGTCCCCGCAAGGGGCTGCTGAGCCACGACAACCTCACCAGCATGTCGCTGTGAGCCACGGACCCGGCCCCCTCCTGCCGGCCCCTTGCCGTGAGCCACGGACCCGGCCCCCTCCTGGTGGCCCCTCAGCATGAGCCACGGACCCGGCCCCCTCCTGCCGGCCCCTCGCCGTGAGCCACGGCCCTGGCCCCGGCCCCCTCCTGTGAGCTTGTGGGACTGCACCTGGCAGGAAGCGTGTGGGAGTCAGGCTGGACTCCGTGGACAAGGGTTGCAGTGACTGGCGCTCCCTGGGTGAGGGGGAGGCTTTGCCCCTGGACAGGGCACCTGCCTCTGTAAGAAGCGATGGCGTCTGCCCCCCAGCACTGAGATTGGACCAGGGGCCCCTGGCTCTAGGGGCAGGAGGGGGGGCTGCCGTTTGAGCCTAGATTTCTGGCTAATTCGTGTATTTAAGGGGGGAGGACCCCCCCTTCAGCCCCCGCCTCCCCCCGGGTGGGGAATAAAGAGAACTGCCCCTAGGCCTGCCTCTTGCTACTGTGTGTGTGTGTGTGGGGGGGGGGGGGTTGTGCTGTGTAGGCAGCCCCTGGCCCCACCCCAGCGCCCAGCAGGGTGGTCCCATATATGCCACCCCTGCCCCGCCCAGAGGGCTGTGTCCCAGCACTGGGCAAGGGGGCCTCCATAACATTCCCCGCCCCCAGAGGGTGTGTTTGGGGGTTGGGTCCCTGCCTGCCATGTGAGTGACAGCGCCCCCCTGTGGAGCCAGAGGCTGCCGGCGAGCAACACAGGCCGGGGGGGCGGGGTTCTTGCTGGGCCCCTGGAGCAGCAGCACACAGAGCCCTGGGAGGGGCCCCCAGCCCCTCACACCCAGCCTGCCCACCCCCCGCCGCAGCCCCCAGCACACACAGAGCCACCGCGACGAGGCAGAACGTTGATAGGAACATGGCAGGCCCCTCAGGCCCAGGACCTGGCTCCCCGGAGGCCGCCCCACAGCCGCTGCCCCTAATACCGGGGTGAATACACACAGAGGGGTTCACACAAGGGACTCACCATGGGGCTGCTGCCCTCCCTGCCGAGACCCCAACCGGCCTGACTCCCAGCCCTCCTGCCCCCCCCCCAGCAGGCCTGACTCCCAGCCCCTCCCCCCCCCCCCCCCCCCCCCCCCCCCCGACCCGCAACAGGCCTGGCTCCCAGCCCTCCTGCCCCTCCCCCCTACACCCCAGCAGGCCTGACTCCCAGCCCCCCCCCACACCCCAGCAGGCCTGGCTCCAGCCCCCCCCTACACCCCAGCAGGCCTGGCTCCCAGCCCCCCTCCCCCCTCTCCCCCCCCCCCCCCCCGACACCGCAACAGGCCTGGCTCCCAGCCCTCCTGCCCCTCCCCCCTACACCCCAGCAGGCCTGACTCCCAGCCCCCCCCCACACCCCAGCAGGCCTGGCTCCCAGCCCCCCCCTACACCCCAGCAGGCCTGGCTCCCAGCCCCTCCCCCTCTCCCCCCCCCCCCCCCCCGACACCGCAACAGGCCTGGCTCCCAGCCCTCCTGCCCCTCCCCCCACACCCCAGCAGGCCTGACTCCCAGCCCCCCCCCACACCCCAGCAGGCCTGGCTCCCAGCCCCCCCCTACACCCCAGCAGGCCTGGCTCCCAGCCCTCCTGCCCCCCCCCACCCCAGCAGGCCTGACTCCCAGTCCCCCCTACACCCCAGGAGGCCTGGCTCCCAGCCCTCCTGCCCCCCCCCCCACCCCAGCAGGCCTGACTCCCAGCCCTCCTGCCCCCCCCCACCCCAGCAGGCCTGACTCCCAGCCCTCCTGCCCCCCCCCCACCCCAGCAGGCCTGACTCCCAGCCCTCCTGCCCCCCCCACCCCAGCAGGCCTGACTCCCAGCCCCCCCTACACCCCAGGAGGCCTGGCTCCCAGCCCTCCTGCCCCCACCCCACCCCAGCAGGCCTGACTCCCAGTCCCCCCTACACCCCAGGAGGCCTGGCTCCCAGCCCCTCCCGCCCCCCCCTCCACCCCAGCAGGCCTGACTCCCAGCCCCTCCTACACCCCAGGAGGCCTGGCTCCCAGCCCCTCCCGCCCCCCCCTCCACCCCAGCAGGCCTGACTCCCAGCCCCTCCTACACCCCAGCAGGCCCGGCTCCCAGCCCCTTCTGTAACCCCTGGACACCCCACTCTCCTGCCCACCAGGGTCCCTGTTCTGCACCCCGGACCCCGCCTAGCAGCAGCCCCTCCCTCGGCCTCTGGATCCAGAGAACGGTCCAGCCCGCTCCCGGGCGAGGCAGCCCTAGGAGGGAACCGTGCGGCCTCTCTCACTTGTGCTCCCACCCCCGCCAGAGAATGGCGCAGTCCGTGGTATCCCTGTTCCTCAGAGAAGGCAGCAGCCGGGCCAAGGGCTCCCCCGTAGCCGCATGGTTTAGTCCCTGTCTGGCTGCAGCGAGGCTCCGCCCGTGGCTCCGCCACAGTGGCCGGCGGCGGGGCCCTCGCGGCGGGCGTTCTGCAGGGTGCTCTTGCCGTGCAGCTCCTTGAGGTGGCGGCGCAGGCCGGGCTTGTGGGCAAAGCGCCCGGTGCAGTAGTTGCAACGGTGGGGCTTGCGCCCGCTGTGCAGGTTGAGGTGGTCCTGCAGCGTGGCGTTCTGCGTGAAGCGCTTGCGGCAGGCCGGGCACTGGAAGGGCTTGAGGCCGGTGTGGACGCGCAGGTGCCGGGTCAGGTTGCTCTTCTGGGAGAAGGCCTTGCCGCAGCGCAGGCAGAGGAAGAGCTTGTGCTCCCGCACGTGGCTCACGAAGCCGCCCAGCTGGGGGAACAGGCTGTCGCAGCGCGGGCAGCGGAACGGCCGCTCCAGCTCCGGCCCCTTCCTGCCCACCCCTGCCCGAGCCGGCCTGTCCTTCCCGGCCAGTTCCAGGCAGTGGCGCCTGCGCAGGGGGCAGCCCCGGCACGGGCCCCCCAGCTGGGCAGGGGGTGGGGGGCAGGGCAAGGGCCCCCCGGGGGCTACCTTGTGGTGGCCCTGTAGGGAGCGGTGGGTGTTTTGCACGGCCGAGTTGGTGCGGGCCAGGACGATTTCTGGGGACGAGGGGCTGCGGGAGCTGCAGGCCAGGAACTCCGTGGCTGGCTCCGGCATGGCCTGATGCTGTGGGGCTGTGGGGCTGGGAGAAGCCCCCTCCTCCCAGCCAGCCTCCTGGCCCGGCCCCAGCAGCCCCTGGGGCTTGGGCACCAGGTAGCGGGAGACAGCCTGGCTGCAGAGCTCCACCACGTGGCCCATCTGCAGGAAGGAGGCGGCCGCCAGGTAGCTGACCAGCTCGGGCAGCGGCACCTCGAGGCAGCCGGTGTAGCAGGAGAGCAGCAGCTGGCGCCCGATCTCGGGGCGCTGCAGGAGCGAGACGGACACCTCGGGCGAGTCGCTGAGCAGGAACTGGTCGCGCAGGAAGGGGGAGCTGGCGGCGAAGACCACGCGGTGCCCCGGCACCCGCAGCTCGTTCACCTGCACCGTCACGTCGCAGAAGCGCCGCTGCGCCCGCAGCTGGTCCATGCGCCGCAGCACCCCGTCCCCGTAGGCGGTGAAGCGGAAGTGCAGGCGCTGGCGGGGGGGGCCCGCCCTGGGGAGAGAGGGGATCAGACACCCACAGCACAGAGAGGGGGCAGGGCCTGAGCCATGGGGGGGGCTGGTGGGGGAGGGGCAGGCTGCCATGGGGGGGGCTGGTGGGGGAGGGGCCACCCTGGGGAGAGAGGGGATCAGACACGCACAGCACAGAGGGGGCAGGGCCTGAGCCATGGGGGGGGGGGCTGGTGGGGGAGGGGCAGGCTGCCATGGGGGGGGCTGGTGGGGGAGGGGCCACCCTGGGGAGAGAGGGGATCAGACACCCACAGCACAGAGAGGGGGCAGGGCCTGAGCCATGGGGGGGGCTGGTGGGGGAGGGGCAGGCTGCCATGGGGGGGGCTGGTGGGGGAGGGGCCACCCTGGGGAGAGAGGGGATCAGACACGCACAGCACAGAGGGGGCAGGGCCTGAGCCATGGGGGGGGGGGCTGGTGGGGGAGGGGCCGCCCTGGGGAGAGAGGGGATCAGACACCCACAGCACAGAGAGGGGGCAGGGCCTGAGACATGGGGGGGGCTGGTGGGGGAGGGGCAGGCTGCCATGGGGGGGGCTGGTGGGGGAGGGGCCACCCTGGGGAGAGAGGGGATCAGACACGCACAGCACAGAGGGGGCAGGGCCTGAGCCATGGGGGGGGGGGCTGGTGGGGGAGGGGCCGCCCTGGGGAGAGAGGGGATCAGACACCCACAGCACAGAGAGGGGGCAGGGCCTGAGCCATGGGGGGGGCTGGTGGGGGAGGGGCAGGCTGCCATGGGGGGGGCTGGTGGGGGAGGGGCCACCCTGGGGAGAGAGGGGATCAGACACGCACAGCACAGAGGGGGCAGGGCCTGAGCCATGGGGGGGGGGGGGCTGGTGGGGGAGGGGCAGGCTGCCATGGGGGGGGGCTGGTGGGGGAGGGGCCGCCCTGGGGAGAGAGGGGATCAGACACCCACAGCACAGAGAGGGGGCAGGGCCTGAGCCATGGGGGGGGCTAGTAGGGGGGGGCGGGGTCAGGCTGGTGCCACGTTGCGCCGTTTGCCCAGACACCGCCGCGCTGGCGGCCCGGCCGCGCTCCACGCCTGCGCAGTTCGCACAGCGGCGCGAGCCGTTCTACGCAACGCGCACTGTTGTCCCCGCGCCTGCCACGTGGCGGCCGCAGCCCTTCCGCCGTTTGCGCAGCGCGCCCCCCTCGCGCCACTACGTGCTTTACGTAAGGCCCCGCCCCCACCTGCCTCCGGCCCCGCTCACCGGCCCCGCCCGGCCGCCCCGCGCCGCGCCAGCGCCGCCATCTTGGTTCGTCTGAGAAGGCCGGGCCTTCTTCCCGCGGATCCCTCCGCCGGGCCGGGCAAATAGTCCTCGCCCCTCCCCCACAGCGACTGGCCCGGGAGGGGCGGAGCTTCCCGCGGGGGCGGGGCGGACAGATCGATCGGCTCGTCCAACAACCTTTTATTTCAGCACTGGAGGGCCCTGGCGCCCCCCCCCCCATTTGGTTCGCAGCAGCGCGGGGGGGTGGGCTGGAGTGGCCCCCCCCGCAGCAGCAGCAGCCCTGCTTCCGGCCCCTCGCCTCGAGGCCTGGCCCCGGGGCCCTTTGGAGCGGGGGGGGGCACAGGGCTGGAGGGGGGAGCCCGGGGGGCAGGGGCCCCCCCGCCGGTCACAGCAGCAAACCCCCCCATACAAAGGGGGGGACCAAAGGTTCAGCCCCCCCACGGGGCCGAGCTAGGGCCGCGGTGCCCGCTCCAGCTTGCGGTGCCGGCGGGGCGGGGGCGGGGGCGGGGGCGGGGCGGGCCCCGGGGGCAGCAGGATGTCGCGGATGACGCGGGTGCAGAGCGCGGCCGCCTGGCGGGTCTCCCGGCACAGCTGGGACAGGCTCAGGAAGCCGTGCGGCAAGTCCGGCACGACCCGCAGCGTCACCGTCCGGCCCAGCTCCCGCAGCCGCCGGGCAAACATCACCGAGTCGTCCAGCATGGGGTCCAGGGCGCAGGCCTGCCGGCGGGCGGGGGCACCGTCAGTAGGGCAGCAGCCCGGGGCTCCGGCTGGCCCAGGGCCCCCCCCGCTTCTCAGCGCTCTATGGACCAGTGGGCCCCCCCCCCGGGCTCTCAGCGCTCTATGGACCAGTGGGCGCCCCCCCCCCCGGGTTCTCAGCGCTCTATGGACCAGTGGGCCCCCCCCCCGGGCTCTCAGCGCTCTATGGACCAGTGGGCGCCCCCCCCCGGGTTCTCAGCGCTCTATGGACCAGTGGGCGCCCCCCCCCCGGGCTCTCAGCTCTCTATGGACCAGTGGGCGCCCCCCCCGGGTTCTCAGCGCTCTATGGACCAGTGGGCGCCCCCCCCCGGGCTCTCAGCTCTCTATGGACCAGTGGGCCCCCCCCCCCGGGCTCTCAGCTCTCTATGGACCAGTGGGCGCCCCCCCCCCGGTTCTCAGCGCTCTATGGACCAGTGGGCGCCCCCCCCGGGTTCTCAGCGCTCTATGGACCAGTGGGCGCCCCCCCCCGGGCTCTCAGCTCTCTATGGACCAGTGGGCGCCCCCCCCCCGGTTCTCAGCGCTCTATGGACCAGTGGGCGCCCCCCCCGGGCTCTCAGCGCTCTATGGACCAGTGGGCGCCCCCCCCCCCCCGGTTCTCAGCGCTCTATGGACCAGTGGGCGCCCCCCCCCCCCCCCGGTTCTCAGCGCTCTATGGACCAGTGGGCGCCCCCCCCCCCCGGTTCTCAGCGCTCTATGGACCAGTGGGCGCCCCCCCCCCGGTTCTCAGCGCTCTATGGACCAGTGGGCGCCCCCCCCCGGGCTCTCAGCGCTCTATGGACCAGTGCCGCCCCCCCCCCCCCGGTTCTCAGCGCTCTATGGAGCAGTGGGCGCCCCCCCCCCCCCGGTTCTCAGCTCTCTATGGACCAGTGGGCGCCCCCCCCCGGGCTCTCAGCGCTCTATGGACCAGTGGGCGCCCCCCCAGGCTCTCAGCGCTCTATGGACCAGTGGGCGCCCCCCCCCCCCCGGTTCTCAGCGCTCTATGGACCAGTGGGCGCCCCCCCCCCCCCAGTTCTCAGCTCTCTATGGACCAGTGGGCGCCCCCCCCCGGGCTCTCAGCGCTCTATGGACCAGTGCCGCCCCCCCCCCACCGGGTTCTCAGCGCTCTATGGACCAGTGGGCGCCCCCCCCCCCGGGTCCGGCTCTGCCAGGGCTCCCCTTACCCGTGGGGCCCCCCCCGCGCTCTGGCCATGGGCGCCCCCCCCCGGGGTTCTGCCACGCGCTCCAGCGTCTGACCAGTGGGCGCCCCCCCCCGGGCATCTCACGCTCTCCATGGGCCAGCTCCGGGGCGCCCCCGGCAGCCGGCCGTGGGCCCCCCCCGGCTAGCTCTTGGACCAGTGGGCGCCCCCCCCGGTCCCGTTCTGGCAGGGCCCCCCCCGGCTCTAGTCGGCAGTGGGCGCCCCCCCCCCGGCGTCTCTCAGCCTCTTACTGGACCCCCCCAGGGGCGCCCCCCCCCCGGGTCCCCTCTATGGCCAGTGGCCGGGCCCCCCCCCCCGGGCTCTCAGCTCTCTATGGACCAGTGGGCGCCCCCCCCCGGCTCTCAGCTCTCTATGGACCAGTGGGCGCCCCCCCCGGGCTCTCAGCTCTCTATGGACCAGTGGGCGCCCCCCCCCCGTCTCAGCTCTCTATGGACCAGTGGGCGCCCCCCCCGGACTCTCAGCTCTCTATGGACCAGTGGGCGCCCCCCCCCCCGGACTCTCAGCTCTCTATGGACCAGTGGGCGCCCCCCCCCCGGTTCTCAGCGCTCTATGGACCAGTGGGCGCCCCCCCCCGGTTCTCAGCGCTCTATGGACCAGTGGGCGCCCCCCCCCGGTTCTCAGCTCTCTATGGACCAGTGGGCGCCCCCCCCCGGGCTCTCAGCGCTCTATGGACCAGTGGGTGCCCCCCCCCGGGCTCTCAGCGCTCTATGGACCAGTGGGCGCCCCCCCCCCGGTTCTCAGCGCTCTATGGACCAGTGGGCGCCCCCCCCGGGCTCTCAGCGCTCTATGGACCAGTGGCGCCCCCCCCCCCCGGTTCTCAGCGCTCTATGGACCAGTGGGCGCCCCCCCCCCCCCGGTTCTCAGCGCTCTATGGACCAGTGGGCGCGCCCCCCCCCCGGTTCTCAGCGCTCTATGGACCAGTGGGCGCCCCCCCCCCGGTTCTCAGCGCTCTATGGACCAGTGGGCGCCCCCCCCCGGGCTCTCAGCGCTCTATGGACCAGTGGCCGCCCCCCCCCCCGGTTCTCAGCGCTCTATGGAGCAGTGGGCGCCCCCCCCCCCCGGTTCTCAGCTCTCTATGGACCAGTGGGCGCCCCCCCCGGGCTCTCAGCGCTCTATGGACCAGTGGGCGCCCCCCCAGGCTCTCAGCGCTCTATGGACCAGTGGGCGCCCCCCCCCGGTTCTCAGCGCTCTATGGACCAGTGGGCGTCCCCCCCCCCCAGTTCTCAGCTCTCTATGGACCAGTGGGCGCCCCCCCCCGGGCTCTCAGCGCTCTATGGACCAGTGCCGCCCCCCCCCCACCGGGTTCTCAGCGCTCCATGGACCAGTGCCCCCTCCCCGGGCTCTCAGCGCTCTGCGGACCAGGGCCCCTTTCCCCTGTTCTCACCACGATATGGACCGGTGGCAGCCCTTGCAGCATGCTGTCCGGGGCCAGGAGGGGCGACATGAAGGGGTTCCTGACCATGGGAGAGGCCTCCAGGGTGACGTTTGCAGGCGGTTGGTCCGAGCGCAGCGGCTCGAAGCCGTCGGGATACTGCAGCCTGTCGTCCCCAGTGGGCTCTGCCTCCGGTGGAGGCCCACTCAGGAAGAAGCGCGGGGGGCTGCTCGGGGGGGTGGAGGAGGGCGTGGGGGGCAGGGGAGCTGACATTCCACACGACAGGTCCTGGCAGGTCTGGCTCTTACGACTGCTCCTTGATCTGACGGTGGAGTTATCGTCCAGGGCTGCTTCCGAGACGCTCTTCCGCACGGCCTCTGTGAGCCGGGGAGACGGGAGAACCTGGGGACCCCTGCCGCGCCCTCGCCTAACCCCCCGCTGGGACCCCCAACTCATCTTTGCCTAACCCCCGACTTGCCCTCCCCCAGCCCCCACCGGAACTGCCCAATCGCCGTGTGGCCAGGCTGCCCTGCCCCACACTGCGGTGCCCGGATCTGACTCTCGGGCTCCCAGCCCGGCTGGCCAGTGGGGTTCGGGCAGTGCTCACAGCCAGATCGGGATCTACCCCTAGAACTTGGAGCCTCTGACGGGTGGCCGGGAGGCTGTCAAGTGCGGACCTTTCATCTGCCCCTCCCCGGCACTGCCCTCTGCCTTGGAGCTGCCCCCGGCCCCCGGAGTCTCCTGCTTGCTGTGCAGGACACCGGAGGGGGGGGGGGGTGCTGATTCAGCATGCCCCTCCGCCACCCTGTACCCCATCTCCACACAGTAGGGGGGGCAGGGATGGAGAGTTTGCTGGCTGCTTCTGGGAGCAGTAGGGCCACGGCAGGGGTGAGTCAGTCTCAGCCCCCCTCCACCACCACCGCAAATCCACCTGTGGTAAGCGGTGCCCAGCTGGAGCCTGCACCCCAAGCCCTGGCCCCAGTCCTGAACCCCTCCTGCACCCCAAAGCCCTGCCCTAGCCGAGTCCCCCTGCACAGACTCCCCCCCAGCGCCTGCCCCCTGCACCCTAAATCCGTGCCCTAGCCGAGTCCCCCTGCACGCAGACTCCCCCCAGCGCCTGCCCCCTGCACCCTAAGTCCGTGCCCTAGCCGAGTCCCCCTGCACGCAGACTCCCCCCCAGCGCCTGCCTCCTCCTGCACCCCAAACCTGTGCCCCAGGCTCAGCTCAGAGCCCCTCGCCCACTCCAAATCCCTTAGCCCAAAACCAGAGGGTGAATCCCCTCCCCCGCCTGATAGAAGCTAGTGGGGGGGGAGAGGGGCGGGGCCTTGGAGAAAGGGGCGGGGCCAGGGTGTTTGGGTTTGAGGTGGATCCTGGATTGCACTTACATTCAAAACGTGATCTGGGGCTGCAGAAGGCTGGGGCCCCCTGGGCTGGGGGGCAGGGTGTCCGGCTCCCAGAGATGGGCCATGGCAGCAGCTGGATGGTGCAGGCTGGGCTGGCCAGGCCGGCCTGAGGGGACTAGGGGCAGGTGAGAGGAGGTAGGCACGGGTGGGGCAGGGGCCCTGCCTGGCTCTTACCTGTGCTGGCCCCAGGGCCGTCCAGCAGTGCCCCCAGCCAGGCCGAGGCGCTGACCCGCAGCTCCTGCAGCAGCAGCGCCGTGTCCCGCCTCAGCATGTTCACCGGGCCTAGCTTCTCCAGCCCGGGGGGCTCGCCCTCCGCCGTCTCCGTGCCTGGGGGCAGGGACACAGAGCACCGGGGTCCCCAAAACCCCACGAGGCCCAGCCCCCCTGCCCCTCTGTCAGCTCCGTGCCTGGGTGCAGGGACACAGAGCCCTGGGGCCCCCTAAACCCCACAGGGCCCAGCCCCCCCCCACCGCCAGAGAGCACCAGCCCTCCTCCCAACTCACCCTCTGCCGGCTCCGTGCCTGGGGGCAGGGACACAGAGCACGAGGGCTCCCTAAACCCCACGAGGCCCAGCCCCCCTGCCCCTCCGCCAGCTCCGTGCCCCTGCCCCAGCCTGCCCGTCTCCCATCCGGCCCCGTACCGGCGTAGGCGCTGAGGCACCGGCAGAGCACGCTGAGGGGCAGTAGGGGGTCGAGCAGGGTGAGCAGGCGGGAGGGTGAGGCCGCGGCTCGCACCAGGGTGACGGGATACGCTGCCATGATGCCGTCGGGCAGCTGGACGCCGAAGGCAGCCGCCCGCATGGACACAGCGAGACAGAGGTTCCCGCCGGCGCTGTCCCCAGCCAGGCAGACCCGCTGCGCTGTGGAACCTGCCGGGAGATGGGTGAGCGGGGGGGGGGGGGGGGGTTGTGCCTGGGGGGCCCTGCAAGGCTGGCAGGTGTTCATGCCCCAAACGCTCGAGCCTGTGCCCATCCACCCAGTGGGCAGCAGTGCACCCACATGCTCCAACCACCCTCATCCCACCCAGCGGGGCGCCCAGGGGTCTCCCCGACTCCTCCCATGCAGCAGGGGGAGCTGGGGTCCCCCCTCTCCTCCCATCCAGCAGGGGGTGCTGGGGTCCCCCATCTACCTCCCATCCAGCAGGGGGCACAAGGGTCCCGCCATCCTGTCCTGCCCTAATGTGGGTGCTGGGGTCCCCCCATCCTGTCCCCAGCAGGGGGTACTGGGTGTCGCATTACTGGGTTTTCATGTGAGTGGGCAGGTCACTGTTGCTACCACTGGTGTGTGCTGGCCCCAAACATGGTGCCAAGTGGCCCATGTCAGGTCACACGAAAGCTCATGCTGGGCTCGCTCTATCTGGGCTGGCACAGTCCAGGCGCGAGGCTACGGAGATGGGCTACAGGAACGGGCTCCACCTGGGTGAGGGGCTATGGAGACGGGCTACGGAGATGGGCTCTGTGCAGGCGAGGGGCTACGGAGACGGGCTCCGCCTGGGTGAGGGGCTACAGAGACAGGCTCCGCTCAGGCGAGGGGCTAAGGGGATGGGCTCCACCTGGGTGAGCGGCTACGGGGACGGGCTCCGCCCGGGCGAGGGGCTCTGCGGGCAAGGGGCTGGGGAGACGGGCTCCACCCAGGTGAGGGGCTACGGGGACGGGCTCCGCCCGGGCGAGGGGCTCTGCGGGCAAGGGGCTGGGGAGACGGGCTCCACCCAGGTGAGGGGCTACGGGGACGGGCTCCGCCCGGGCGAGGGGCTACGGGGACGGGCTCCGCCCGGGCGAGGGGCTACGGGGACGGGCTCTGTGCGGGCGAGGGGCTCTGCGGGCAAGGGGCTACGGGGACGGGCTCCGCCCGGGCGAGGGGCTACGGGGACGGGCTCCGCCCGGGCGAGGGGCTCTGCGGGCAAGGGGCTGGGGAGACGGGCTCCACCCAGGTGAGGGGCTACGGGGACGGGCTCCGCCCGGGCGAGGGGGCTACGGGGACGGGCTCCGCCCGGGCGAGGGGGCTACGGGGACGGGCTCCGCCCGGGCGAGGGGCTACGGGGACGGGCTCTGTGCGGGCGAGGGGCTACGGGGACGGGCTCTGTGCGGGCGAGGGGCTCTGCGGGCAAGGGGCTACGGGGACGGGCTCCGCCCGGGCGAGGGGCTCTGCGGGCAAGGGGCTGGGGAGACGGGCTCCGCCCGGGCGAGGGGCTACGGGGACGGGCTCCGCCCGGGCGAGGGGGCTACGGGGACGGGCTCCGCCCGGGCGAGGGGGCTACGGGGACGGGCTCCGCCCGGGCGAGGGGGCTACGGGGACGGGCTCCGCCCGGGCGAGGGGCTACGGGGACGGGCTCCGCCCGGGCGAGGGGCTACGGGGACGGGCTCTGTGCGGGCGAGGGGGCTACGGGGACGGGCTCCGCCCGGGCGAGGGGCTACGGGGACGGGCTCTGTGCGGGCGAGGGGCTCTGCGGGCAAGGGGCTACGGGGACGGGCTCCGCGCGGGCGAGGGGCTACGGGGACGGGCTCCGCCCGGGCGAGGGGCTCTGCGGGCAAGGGGCTGGGGAGACGGGCTCCGCCCGGGCGAGGGGGCTACGGGGACGGGCTCCGCCCGGGCGAGGGGGCTACGGGGACGGGCTCCGCCCGGGCGAGGGGGCTACGGGGACGGGCTCCGCCCGGGCGAGGGGCTCTGCGGGCAAGGGGCTGGGGAGACGGGCTCCACCCAGGTGAGGGGCTGGGGAGACGGGCTCCGCCCGGGCGAGGGGGCTACGGGGATGGGCTCCGCCCGGGCGAGGGGGCTACGGGGACGGGCTCTGTGCGGGCGAGGGGCTACGGGGACGGGCTCCGCCCGGGTGAGGGGCTCTGCGGGCAAGGGGCTGGGGAGACGGGCTCCACCCAGGTGAGGGGCTACGGGGACGGGCTCCGCCCGGGCGAGGGGCTACGGGGACGGGCTCCGCCCGGGCGAGGGGGCTACGGGGACGGGCTCCGCCCGGGCGAGGGGGCTACGGGGACGGGCTCCACCCAGGTGAGGGGCTACGGGGACGGGCTCCGCCCGGGCGAGGGGGCTACGGGGACGGGCTCCGCCCGGGCGAGGGGGCTACGGGGACGGGCTCCGCCCAGGTGAGGGGCTACGGGGACGGGCTCCGCCCGGGCGAGGGGGCTACGGGGACGGGCTCCGCCCGGGCGAGGGGGCTACGGGGACGGGCTCCGCCCGGGCCCAACCTGACAGGCCGTGCTCCAGAGACTGACACTGGCACTGGCGCTTTGTAACTGCTCTGCGGAGAGCCGGCCCCGGGGACGTGGGGGTTGCTGTGCAATATGCCTCCCTTCACAACCCTCCTCCCAACCATTCCTGTCTGTGAGTAATAGCCACGCTGACGGTCGATGCTCAGGGCCGGGCCCAGCCCACTTCTCAGGTTAGATCCCAAGTACAAACTGCCCTGGGCCTGCGGCTGCCCCTTTGGGGCTGGAAGAACTTGTTGGGGAAGGTGGGGGATGGGTTAGAACCTCTCCCCTGTGTAAGGGGGGGCTGGGGGGCGTAGGGAGCACTGGGGTGTCTGAAGGGATTTGCTGGGGGCTGCTGGCTGCCCAGGGTGGCAGCTGACATGTGTGCGGGGGGGGGGGGGGTCGTGGTTTGTGCCCATGGGAAGGACCCCAGGCTGTACCTGGGCTGGTTCTGCACAACCCGCGCGGATGGGACCCTCAGTGACGCCCCAGCCTGAGCTGCTGTATTACTGTGGGCCCCCTCTCCCAGGCAGCAAGGGGTGCTGTCTCCCCCCCCCTGTCTCACCCAGCAGGGGGTGCTGTCCCCCCTCCCCGGGTCTCACCCAGCAGGGCATGCTGCTGCTGCCCCCGCCCCCGGTCTCACCCTGCAGGGGGTGCTGTCCCCCTCCCCCCCCCCCCCGTCTCACCCAGCAGGGTGTGCTGCCCCCGCTCCCCGTCTCACCCAGCAGGCGGCAGTGGCGCAGGGCCCAGCAGTAGGCGTAGAAGCACTCCTCCAGGGCGCGGGGGAACGGGGCCTCGGGCGCCAGGGCGTAGTCGACGGAGAGCACGGGGGCGTCCAGCTCCCGCGACCAGTCCCGTAGGTAGGGCTCGTGGGACTTGGACGTCTGGGCCACGAATCCACCGCCGTGGAAGTGAACCAGCAGGAGGGGCGAGGGGGGCGCGGGGGCGGGCCTCCGCCACAGCTCCAGCCCCAGCGGGCCCTCGGCCTGGCTCAGCGCACTCAGCGCCTCGCTGTCCTGGGGAGAGACGGAGGGACGGAGTGCCAGCCACCCTGCCGTCAGGACCCCCCTGCTGGGGCCCTAGCTGCCGAGCCTTCCCCCCATGGGCACTGCCCAGACACCCCCTGCCGGGGCCCTAGCCACCTGGCGATCCCCCCATGGGCACTGCCCAGACCCCCCCTGCCGGGGCCCCAGCCACCCTGCCATTCCCCTATGGGCACTGCCCAGACACCCTCTACCGGGGCCCTAGCCACCTGGCCATCCCCCCATGGGCACTGCCCAGACCCCCCCTGCCGGGGCCCCAGCCACCCTGCCATTCCCCTATGGGCACTGCCCAGACACCCCCTGCCGGGGCCCTAGCCACCTGGCCATCCCCCCATGGGCACTGCCCCGACCCCCCCTGCCGGGGCCCCAGCCACCCTGCCATCCCCCCATGGGCACTGCCCAGACACCCTCTACCGGGGCCCCAGCCACCCTGCCATTCCCCTATGGGCACTGCCCAGACCCCCCCGCCAGGGCCCTAGCCACCTGGCCATTGCCCCATGGGCGCTGCCCAGACCCCCCCCTGCCAGGGCCCCAGCCACCCTGCCGTTCCCCCATGGGCACTGCCCAGACGACCCCCCCCCCCCGCCAGGGCCCTAGCCACCCGGCTGTCCCCCCATGGGCGCTGCCCAGACCCCCCCGCTGGGGCCCCAGCCACCCTGCCGTCCCCCCATGGGCGCTGCCTAGACCCCCCCTGCCAGGGCCCCAGACACCCTGCCGTCCCCCCATGGGCGCTGCCAGACCCCCTGCTGGGGCCCCAGACACCCTGCCGTCCCCCATGGGCGCTGCCCAGACCCCCTGCTGGGGCCCCAGACACCCTGCCGTCCCCCCATGGGCGCTGCCCAGACCCCCCCTGCCGGGGCCCCAGACACCCTGCCGTCCCCCCACGGGCGCCCTGTCCCCCTCAGTCCCCTCTCCTGCCTGGCAACCCCTACTTGCCCCGCTTAGCCCTCCTGGCAACTCCCCAGCCTCCCTGGACCCCACCTGGTGCTGCTCATTCCCCTGCCCCCCCCTCCCACTGCAGCCCCCTCACCTGCCCCTCCCGCAGCTGGTGGGAGATGAGACGTATGTGCACCGGCCCAGGGCCGGTGTGCGCCACTGGGGGGGTGATGGTGATGCGCAGCGAGGGGTCAGCCGCCAGCGGCAGCTCGAAGGCCTCGGGGGGCACCGTGAGCGCCCGGCTCACCCGCACCTGCGTGGACGCCATGCTGGCCATCGACTGCAGGGAGGGCAGGGTCAGTGGGGCCCCAAGGCTTGTGGCCCCCCCGTCCAACCCAACCCCACGGCGCCCTGCCCCAGGAATTCCTCCCACCCGCCGATCCCACAGCGCCCTGCCCCACAGCACCCTGCACCGGGAATTCCTCCCACCCTCTGTCCCACAAGGCCTTGCCCCACAGCGCCCTGCGCCGGGCCCCATCCACCTCACGCTCACCGCCAGCAACTCCGTCTCCGTCAGGTTCCAGAAGCTCTTCCAGAAATGCACGTCCAGGTTCTGCGTGATCCTCTCGAACTCGGCTCCCCGCAGCTCCGGGTCGATGGCGAACTTCCCCGAGGTGAACAGCGAGCCGGCTGCCATGCCTGGCCACGGGAGGGCGGGGTGGGTGCTGCCACCTGCCCCCCAGACCCTGTTCCCACTGCCGGGCCTGCGGGGCTCCCGCCTGCCCCCCAGCCTTCTTCCCACCCCCAACCCTCTTCCCACCCCAGGGCCTGTGGGGCTCCCGCCTGCCCGCAGGTCCAGTCTGCCCCCCCCCGGCCCGCTTTCCACCCCCGGGCCCACGGGAGTCCCGCCTGCCCCCCCAGCCCTCTTCCCACCCCGGGCCCGCGGGGCTCCCGCCTGCCGCCCGCCCCTCTTCCCGCCCCGGCCTTGCGGGGCTCCTGCCCTATTCCTTGGGCTGCCCATCTTCCTCCACAGCCAGGCTCCAGAGGGGGGCAGGAGGCGAAGCAGTGCATTGTGGGCAGGAAGCAGGGCAGGGGGAATGTGCCCCAAGGGGAATTGTGGGGTCAGCCAGTCCATGAGCAGGTGAAGCAGCCTTCAGACTGCAATGCATCATGGGAGCTGCCCCCCGCACTCACTGAGTCCGGAGCCGCGGTGCCCATAGTTCTCCCCGAAGGAGACCAGGCCGATTGCGATGGTCTGCAGGAAAGGCCGGATGGAGGGGGCGAACTGTGGGGCAAAGGGCAAAGGTGACTGCTCTGCACCCCCACCCTGGGTGCACGGGGGTGCCGTGGGGGGCAGAGCGATGGGTGTGGCCGGGCCCTGAGCAGTAGGGGGCCTGCCATCAGCCCATGACAGCGCAGAGGAAGGAGGGGGTCCCCCGAGCGACAGGGGGAGCTGCAGCTGGGGGGGCTCACACCCCATCCAGTGCGAGGGGTACGGAGGGGACACAGTGGGGGGGGAGGGGTCAGCATCCGTACATGTGGCTGCCTGCCAGGGACTCCAATGTGTTTCCTTCTGTCCCAGGGCCCCTCCTCCCCTTTCACCCCCCAGGCCCCTCCTGCCCATCCACCCCCCCCGGGGCCCCTCCCCTCCCCTTTCACTCCCCGGGCCCCTCCTCCCCATCTGCCCCCTTCCCGGGGCCCCTCCTCCCCTTTCGCCCCACAGTCCCTTCCTCCCCATCCGCCCCCCCGGACCCCCTCCTGCCCCCCGGGGGCACACCTGAAAGCCGAGGCAGCGGCCGTAGAAGCAGCCCTTGTGCAGGGTGCAGTACTCGTGCAGCACCAGCTCGGTCAGGCCCCGCTCCTCGTGGTGGAAGAGGCAGCCGGGCCGGTTGTGGGTCAGCAGGCGCTGGGCCAGGTAGAGCAGGGCCCGCAGCTGGCTCAGCGCGGCGCCGTAGGCCTCCAGCTCGGCCGCGTTGTGCCCGGCGCGGAAGAACACGCTGCGGCGGTGGGCGGCCACGTAGCGGCTCTTGTGCAGCGCGTGGGCCAGGCAGCAGCGGGCCGTCTGCGCCAGGCTGCGGTACCCGTTGGCCGGAGTGCTCTCATCCAGGTCGAAGAGGTGGCACACGCCGCCCACGTGCCGCAGTGCCGGCTCCAGGCGCCGGGCGTGCTCCCGGATGGCCGCGAAGGCGGCCGCGAACCGGCGCCCCGTCTCCGAGGCGCTCTGCTGGAAGAAGGCCAGGTTGTCCTCGGCCAGCGCCTGCAGGGCCTGGCACAGCGGCCGGGAGTCCATGGGGCCGGGCCTGCGGGGGAGAGTCTCCGTTTCAGCGCAGCGCAGCGCCGCGCCGCTCGCGGGACGCTGCCTGAGCCTCGTCCCTGCCACTACCCACCCACGGGCACCACATCCCGCCCCCGCCACTATCCACGGACACCGCGCCCTGCCACTGCCGCTACCCACGGACACCGACACTGCCCTGCCGGCCCTGCGCCCCTCTGCCGAGCGCCCTGCCCTGCGGGCGAGCGGGGCCTGAATGGACAAGGGCCTTGAAGAGGGACTGGGGCCGGTCCCAAGGACCTGCCAAGGGGCCCAGCAAAAGGAGCCGGGGCCTGTGGATGCCCTGGGAGCCCCCGGGCAGTCGCTGCCGGTGCATGTGCGACTGCCCAGAGGACGCTGCCCGTGGTGGCTGACTGGCGAGATCGGCCGGAGCCGCTGCCAGTCTGAGGCGTCTTGCAGGGGCCCTGGTTTCCCCTTCTCCACATCCTGCCCTCCCCCACCTCGCTCACCCAGCCAGTGCAATCGGGGGCAACAAGACGAGGATGGGGGGGAGGAGTGAGTGCGACAGACCACACACACGAGAGGGGTTGATTGCTGTGTGTTACTAACACGTGTGGCCTTTTGCCTTTCCCCCGCAACAGACTCAGTCCAACAGGGGGTGGGGACAAGGGGGCGACAAGGGGAACTGGGGGCGCTCCAATCAGGACAGACTGGGCTGGGGGGGCCCCAATTGGGACCCCACAGAGAGGGGAGGGGAAGTGAGGGGTGGGGCTGAGAAGGGGTGGGGCTGGCTGGGAGACCCTGCAGAGAGGGGAGGGGCAGGGCAGGCTGGGTATGGGGAGGCCTGCAATGGGGCAGGTGGGTATGCTGGGTGGAGTAAGTACCCCCCAGTCATCCTTCCTCGAGCCCAGCCCCAGGGCTCCCTCTAAGCTGCTCGCTTTGTGTTTCTCCGGGCAGTGCCCCGCGTGGGTAAAAACACATATCTGCCCTGCCCCGCCCCCGGATCCGCCCCAACGGGCCACCCTCCACGCACACACCGGACACCGCCGCTCCCCACAGACCCTGCTCCTCTCCCACGCTGCTCCCCACGGACGACGCCGCTCCCCGCCCGCCCCCACTGCTCCCCACGGACACCGCTCCCCGCCACCACCGCTACCCACGGACACTGCTCTCTGGCCACGCTGCTACCCACGGACGACGACGCTCCCCGCCCCACCCGCCCCCACTGCTCCCCACAGACACCGCTCCCCGCCACCACCGCTACCCCCGGACCCTGCTCCTCTCCCACGCTGCTCCCCATGGACGACGCCGCTCCCCGCCCGCCCCCACTGCTCCCCACGGACACTGCTCCCCGCCACCACCGCTACCCACGGACACTGCTCTCTGGTCACGCTGCTACCCACAGACGACGACGCTCCCCGCCCCACCCGCCCCCACTGCTCCCCACAGACACCGCTCCCCGCCACCACCGCTACCCCCGGACCCTGCTCCTCTCCCACGCTGCTCCCCATGGACGACGCCGCTCCCCGCCCGCCCCCACTGCTCCCCACGGACACTGCTCCCCGCCACCACCGCTACCCACGGACACTGCTCTCTGGCCACTCTGCTACCCACAGACGACGACGCTCCCCGCCCCACCCGCCCCCACTGCTCCCCACAGACACCGCTCCCCGCCACCACCGCTACCCACGGACACTGCTCCCCGCCACCACCGCTACCCCCGGACCCTGCTCCTCTCCCACGCTGCTCCCCATGGACGACGCCGCTCCCCGCCCGCCCCCACTGCTCCCCACGGACACTGCTCCCCGCCACCACCGCTACCCCCGGACCCTGCTCCTCTCCCACGCTGCTCCCCATGGACGACGCCGCTCCCCGCCCGCCCCCACTGCTCCCCACGGACACTGCTCCCCGCCACCACCGCTACCCACGGACACTGCTCTCTGGCCACGCTGCTACCCACAGACGACGACGCTCCCCGCCCCACCCGCCCCCACTGCTCCCCACAGACACCGCTCCCCGCCACCACCGCTACCCCCGGACCCTGCTCCTCTCCCACGCTGCTCCCCATGGACGACGACGCTCCCCGCCCCACCCGCCCCCACTGCTCCCCACAGACACCGCTCCCCGCCACCACCGCTACCCCGGACTCTGCTCCTCACCCACGCTGCTCCCCACGGAGGACGACACTCCCCGCCCCACTGCTCCCCACAGACACCGCTCCCCACCACCACCGCTACCCACAGACACCACTCTGGCCACGCTGCTAGCCACAGACGATGACGCTCCCCGCCCATGCCACTACCAACGGCTGCCGCTACCTGCCACCACCGCTACCCATCGATCCCCGCCACCACCGCTAGCCGCCAACACTGCTACCCACCGCCGCTGCTACCCGCCCATGCCGCTACGCACAGACACGGCTACCTACCCACGCCACTACCCATGGATGCCACTACCCACTGCCATCACTATCCATCCACACCACTACCGCTACCCAACGCTCTCAAAGTCACTCTCAGCACTGCAGCTGAACCTTCCTTCATTCTCACCCTCCATCATCCCTGCCCCGCGCTCATCCCCCAGCACCCCAGCCGGGACCCCCACCCCATGCTTGTCCCCCTCATCCAGGATCTCACCCCACGCTTGCCCCCCCGGCACGGCACCATAGCCATTTGTTGTCCCGCCCCCAGCACCCTGCTCACCCTGCAGCCCAGTTCTGAGGTGCTGGCTTAGGGCCCTGCAGCGGTTTATAGCCCAGCTGTGAGCAGGCTCCACCCCGGGGAGGGGCCAAGCCCATGTGGGGGAGAAGCGAGGGGAGGGGGTTCTCTCCCTGGCTGTGGGAGCGGAGAGGAGTGGGGGCTAGTGGTTAGAGCAGGGGGGTACCCCCCCCCCTCAGGCAGGCCCCATCCCACCCCGGGGCCCTTTCACCCAGACCCAGGCTAGGGCCACACTGTGGCTTTGTCCCACTGCTTTTCCGCCTCAGACGGGGCCAAATGGCGGAAAAGCCCCCTGTCCCGGGTCCCTATTGCTCGCAGAGCAGGCAGGCAGGGCGGCTCTGCTGCTCTGCGAGACAGGCGCCTTCCCTGGACCCGGGGGGTCCCCTCTGCTGGCTGGTGCCAAGCCCAGAACCCCCCTCCAGGGGCGGCAGCTCCTGCCAAACAACACCCTGCTCGGGTCCCTGGGGCCCAGCCGGGCCCAGACCTCGGGACAGAGCCCCAGCAACCGGCTGGCCAGCCCAGCGCTGGGGAGGGGGTGTGGGGGGGGCGGCGCTGGGGGGGCGGGGCTGCTTGGCGGCTGCAAAATCTCTGGGGGCCGGGGAAGGAATGTACATAAACAGCTGGGAGCAGCACTGGAGCAGGGGGGACTGGGGCAGGGGCCCATCTGGGGGGAGGGGTCAATGGGCAATGGGTTCCTAGTAAGCCCCCCTCCACTCTAACTTGGACAGCCCCACCCCCTGCCCTCCGACAGGGATGAGATACTCAGGGCTTGGGGCAGGAGCTCAGGTCCCCATGGCTGGCCAGCCTCCTGCCCCCCCAGTCAGCTCCCTCCCCCTACCCCCAGACGCTCTCTTCCTAGACGGCTCCCTCCTCCCCCCCCATGCACTGCCCTCGACTACTCCATCCTCACGAGCGCTGCCCCCCCGACTGCTCCTTCCCCCTAAACGCTGCCCCCCCGTTCCGTCCTCCCAAGCGCTGCTCCCCCCACTCCTTCCCCCTAAGTGCTGCCCCCCGGCTGCTCTGTCCCCCCACGCACTGCCCCCCCAGCTGCTCCATCCCCCCACACACGCTGCCCCCCGGCTGCTCCAATCCTCCCCATGAGCTGCCCCCCCGGCTGCTCCATTCCCACAGGCCCTGCCCCCCTGGCTGCTCCAATCCCCATAAGCCCTGCCCCCCGACTGCTCCATCCCCCCAAGCACTGCCCCCCAACTGCTCTGTCCCCCCACACGCTGCCCCTCCAACTGCTCTGTCCCCCCCAAGCGCTTCCCCTCCCCGACTACTCCGTTCCCCCACACGCTGCTCCTCCAAATGCTCCGTCCCCGCCAAGGGCTGCCCCCCCCCAGTCTGCTCTGCCTCCCAGGCCCTGCCCCCCTCAGATGGTCCCTACCCCCCAGCGCTGCCCCATGCGTGCTGCTGACAGCTACTCTGCTCCCCAAGGCTGGGGGCCCCATGAGCAGCTCTCGGCCTTGTGACTCCCGGGGACAGGGGCCCGCACAGGGAGCCAGAAGCAGCCGGTGTCAGGCTTGTTGTCCACAGCGCTCATGTGACACCCTCCCAAGGGGCAGCCCCACCCTCCAACCCAGCTCTGTGGGGGGAGGGGCCCTGGCTGGGGTGTCCTGCCCCCCACAGATCCCGGGGGGGGGGGCCAAATGTCACAGTGACAGGTGCATCTGTGGCCACAGAGCAAATACCACTGGGGCACGGGACAGACCTTGCAGCCCGGGGAGCCGGGAAGGGGTCACCCCCCGTGCTAGGCCCCTCCCCAGCCATAACGGAGAGAGGCCCAATTGCCCCCTGCTCCCCAACTAACCCACCATGGAACACCCCACTCCCCTCTGTCCCCCAGGTTACCAGCATGGCACGCTCCTCCCCCCAGCACCAGACCAGCTCGAGGGGCACGAGCCACCCGGCGGCTGTGGCTGCACGGCCCCAGGCACACCAGCAGGAAGGCCTGGGGGCCGGGCTGGGCCTGCAAGCTCTGAGAACACCAACGCCCCTGCCCACCAGGGCAGCTGTCAGCGCAGCCAGAATAGGAAGGACCCGGCAGAGAGAGCAGAGCACACTCGGCAGCAAACATCCGACTCCTCTCGCACGGGGACGCGGGCCAGCCTCAGCGCTCCAGAAACAGGCCAAAGGAACCTCTGGCCCCGGGTGTGGCCTATCCACTGCTCAGACCAGCTACGGCATCAGCCACGCGCCGCGTCTGCAGGGACACGTCTGCCACAGGGCCCCTCCGACCTTCTCACAGCGGGGCAGGGCATATTCCAGCCCCGGGTGTGGCCTATCCACTGCTCAGACCAGCTACGGCATCAGCCACGCGCCGCGTCTGCAGGGACACGTCTGCCACAGGGCCCCTCCGACCTTCTCACGGCGGGGCAGGGCATATTCCAGCCCCGGGTGTGGCCTATCCACTGCTCAGACCAGCTACGGCATCAGCCACGCGCCGCGTCTGCAGGGACACGTCTGCCACAGGGCCCCTCCGACCTTCTCACGGCGGGGCAGGGCATATTCCAGCCCCGGGTGTGGCCTATCCACTGCTCAGACCAGCTACGGCATCAGCCACACGCCGCGTCTGCAGGGACACGTCTGCCACAGGGCCCCTCCGACCTTCTCACAGCGGGGCAGGGCATATTCCAGCCCCGGGTGTGGCCTATCCACTGCTCAGACCACCTACGGCATCAGCCACGCGCCGCGTCTGCAGGGACACGTCTGCCACAGGGCCCCTCCGACCTTCTCACAGCGGGGCAGGGCGTATTCCAGCCCCGGGACTGAGGCACCTGTGCGTGTCCATTAGCCATTATCTGTGACGGGCGTCGGGGCAGCAAGGTGAGCTCAGAGCGAGTCCAGAGCCCTGCGAGGGGCACAGGACCCATGGCACCAGTCTCCTGCTGCCAGCTGCGCCTGCCGAGGGAGCCAACGGCGCTGGGGTGGGCTGGCAGAGGGGTGCGGTGCAGAGCGGCCACGGGAGCCGACAGTGCTGGGGTGGGCTGGCAGAGGGGCTGCTCCAGACAAAGCCGACCTCACTCCGGCAGCACTAGCACGAGTGCGGTGAGCACGATGTGAGTGGCTGTTCTCCCGCTCTGCTCTGCGCCCATCAGCTGCAGCGGGAGGCCTGGGGCCACCACTGGTTTCACAGCTCAGGGAAGGTGTGGGGAAACTGGAGAGCCTCCAGAGAGCAGCAGTAAACAGATGGAAGTTCTAGAAACCAGGACTGGGAGGGGAGACTGAAAGAACAGGCCTGGTTTAGGTTGGACGGGAGACAGCTGAGAGCAGCTGCCAAGTGCCTACAAGGGTGTCACAAGGAACAGGAAGACACATTGTTCTGCTTAAGCTCCAAGGACAGGACAGGAGAGGGTGGGCTTGGCCTGCAGCAGGGAGGTTTGGGTTGGACACTGGGAAAAGCTTCGCGTTTTCACTTGCAACCACGTAACTCCCACTGCTCGCACGCACTAAAACCCGTTGTATTCGCTGTCATGCCCAGGGTAAAGGATTGTCACTGGTAGAGAATCGATGTGTACATCTGCCTTTCACTGCTAACGGGGGCTGGCCGGAATGACTGGTTTGGGGCTCTGAGCCCATTCGGGGAGGGGTTCCCTGGAAGCTGGGCCCGGAACTGCATTCTCCTCCCACCCAAAGAGATTCAGTGTCTGTACTGCTCCGCGGGGGGATCGCAGCTCTGTGCTGTGGCTGGGTGAAACCAGGAGTTCTGTCAGGACAGGGTGAGGAGAAGCCCCAGAGAGCAAGGAGGCGAGTGTCAGCGCCCTGCCAGGCAGCCCCAAGGGGTCCATTTCACAGACACACAGCTGGAGGACTGGAAGCGCAGACAGGAAGGACAATGGCTGGGGGTACTGACAGTCTGTCCAGGAAACGATTCACGGAAACAAATGGCTGAAAGATCAGGCTCCTCTGACTGACACCGAAGCACCATGGGAAATGAACCCCTGCTGCGAGCGTGGGGAAGGGCATTCGGCAGAAGGAAAACGGGCAGCACTAAAATTGCGGAGAAACGAAATGATTTCTTTGCTTCAGTCTTCACGGCTGAGGACGTTGGGGAGATTCCCAAATCTGCACCGTCCTTTGTGGGTGATGAATCTGAGGAACTGTCCCGGATTGAAGCGTCATTAGAGGAGGTTTTGGAACAAATAGAAAAACTTAATGTTAACAAATCTCCGGGACCGGATGGCATTCATCCAAGGGTTCTAAAAGAACTCAAATGGGAAATTGCTGAACTATTATCTGTGGTTTGTAACCTATCCCTTAAATCGGCTTCCGTACCTAATGACTGGAAAGTAGCTAACGTGACACCAATATTTAAAAAGGGCTCCAGAGGCGATCCAGGCAATTACAGACCGGTAAGTCTAACTTCAGTACCGGGCAAATTAGTCGAAACAATAGGAAAGAATAAAATTGTGAAGCATGTAGAAGAACATAATTTGTTGGACAAAAGTCAACATGGTTTCTGTAAAGGGAAATCCTGTCTTACTAATCTATTAGAGTTCTTTGAAGGGGTTAACAAACATGCGGACAAGGGGGATCCAGTAGATATAGTATACTTAGATTTTCAGAAAGCCTTTGACAAGGTCCCTCACCAAAGGCTCTTGTGTAAATTACATGGCCATGGGATAAGAGGGAAGGTCCTTTCTTGGATTGAGAACTGGTTAAAAGACAGGAAACAAAGGGTAGGAATAAATGGTAAATTTTCAGAATGGAGAGGGGTAACTAGTGGTGTCCCCCAAGGGTCAGTCCTAGGACCAATCCTGTTCAACTTATTCATAAATGATCTGGAGAAAGGGGTAAGCAGTGAGGCGGTAAAGTTTGCGGATGACACCAAACTGTTTAGGATAGTCAAGACAGAAGCAGACTGTGAGGGACTCCAAGAAGATCTCACCAAACTGAGTGATTGGGCAACAAAATGGCAAATGAAATTTAATGTGGATAAGTGTAAAGTAATGCACATCGGGAAAAATAACCCCAACTATACGTACAGTATGATGGGGGCTAATTTGGCTACGACAAATCAGGAAAGAGATCTTGGAGTTATCGTGGACAGTTCTCTGAAAACTTCCACACAGTGTGCAGCAGTGGTCAAAAAGGCAACTAGGATGCTCAGAATTATTAAGAAAGGGATAGAAAATAAGACCCAGAATATCTTACTGCCCCTGTATAAAACTATGGTATGCCCACATCTTGAATACTGTGTACAAATGTGGTCTGCTCACCTCAAAAAAGATATTTTGGCCTTGGAAAGGGTTCAGAAAAGGGCAGCTAAAATGATTAGGGGTTTGGAACGGGTCCCATACGAGGAGAGGTTAAAGAGACTGGGACTTTTCAGTTTAGAAAAGAGGCGACTGAGGGGGGATATGATAGAGGTCTATAAAATCATGAGTGGTGTGGAGAGGGCCGATAAAGAAAAGTTATTTATTAGTTCCCTAAATAGAAGAACTAGAGGACACCAAATGAAATTAATGGGTAGCAGGTTTAAAACTAATAAAAGAAAGTTCTTCTTCACACAGCGTGTAGTCAGCCTGTGGAACTCCTTGCCAGAGGAGGCTGTGAAGGCTAGGACTATAACAGAGTTTAAAGAGAAGCTAGATAATTTCATGGAGGTTAGGTCCATAAAAGGCCAGGGGATAAAATGGTGTCCTTGGCCTCTGTTTGTCAGAGGCTGGCGAGGGATGGCAGGAGACAAATCGCTTGATCATTGTCTTTGGTCCACCCTCTCTGGGGCACCTGGTGCTGGCCACTGTCGGCAGACAGGATACTGGGCTAGATGGACCTTTGGTCTGACCCAGTACGGCCGTTCTTATGTTCTTATGTTCACTGCACCAAGAGCGGCTGGCGCTGGAGATGCGCCACGAGTGGCTTTGTGCGGGCCCTGGCTCTTGCATGCCATCCTGTGAGGAAAGCCTTGCGCTAAGACATGGATTGAGCCTTTCCAGGGGGACAGTCCTGGGCACCCTGGGGCAGGGGCAGCGCCCGCCGGGGAGAGCACAGCCCCCTGCCGCCCCCTGAACCCCCACAGTGGCCGGCTGCAGGGCACCAGCGATCCCAGCCCGCCCAGAAGCGAGCCGGGCGGGGGCGATCCGGGTCCGGGGCTGGCCCGGCGCAGCCTGGAGCGGGGATAAGAGCTCGGCCCGAGACCAGGCCCGGCCCCGAATGACCCAGAGCGCCAGGCTGGAGCCCGGACGCCTGGTTCTGTCCCCGGCCCCGCCGCCCTGGGGCAAGTCGCTTCCCTGCTGCCTCAGTTTCCCCATCGGTAGCCGCGGAGACGCCGCCGCCCTGCTCGGCCAAGCACAGTGACCGGGGGGGGGGGGGCGTCCTGCTCCCTGCAGCTCCCGCCAGCCGCGCCCACCTGTGGCTCCGGCCCCTCAGTGCCGCTCCCGGCTCCTGCTTCCGGCTCCCACCGGCCCGGATCCGGCACGTGACGCGAGGCGGCCAATCAGCGGCGGCGCCTCCTGCGTTACCGGGGTAACCGCGTGGAACTCTCCCCCGCCGCGCGCTGCCCGCAGCCCTGACCCCATCGGCACAAATCGGCGCGTGTCGGGGTCACGACCTCTGAGCCCCCTCGCGGGGGCGGGGCTGTGGCTGCTCTGCGGGCGTGTCAGGCCTCGGCTTCAGCCGGGCTTTGCGCTCCGCCCGGGAGCCCGCGCGCTGGGGGCGGGGCCTTGGCTGGGGGAGGAAGTAACTGCTGTCTGGGGGCGGGGCCTCGGCTGGGGCGGAAGTAACGTGCTGTCTGGGGGCGGGGCCTCGGCTGGGGCGGAAGTAACGTGCTGTCTGGGGGCGGGGCCTCGGCTGGGGCGGAAGTCCGGCAGGTCCCAGGTGCGGCCGGGGAGGCGCCCCCCGAACCACCCGCCAGTGTCTGGCCCCGTCGCGGCCTTGGGAGCCGCTCCCCGCCGCCCAGCGGCCCCGGTCTCAGCCTGGCCGCCCCGCCCCGCCCCGCCCCGCCCCGAGGCGGCGGTTCCCGTGGGCGGGGCCCTGGGGGCGGCCCCCAGACTCGGCCTTCGCCCGGGACACAGCGACTGAGCCCCGCGCCGCGCCGCCCCGCGCGTGTCGAAGCTGACGCCCCGCCGCACCCTGCTCCCGAAGCGCTAGGCTGTCAGGGGGCTGGCGGGGGGAGGGTCCAGCGTGACCTGGACACGCTGGAGGGTTGGGCCGCAGGAAATCTGAGGAGGTCCCACAAGGACAAGGGCAGAATCCCAAGCATTGCTACAGGCCGGGGACCGACTGGCTAGGCAGCAGCGTGGCAGAGAAACACCTGGGCTGCGTCTAGACTGGCATGATTTTCCGGAAATGCTTTTAAGGGAAAAGTTTTCTGTTAAAAGCATTTTTGGAACAGAGCGTCCAGATTGGCACGGATGCTTTTCCGCAAAAGCACTTCTTGCAGAAAAGCGTCCCTGGCCAATCTAGACGCGCTTTTGTGCAGGAAAGCCCTGATCGCCATTTTAGCCATCGGGGCTTTTTTGCGCAAAACAATACCACGTTGTCTACACTGGCCCTCTTGCGTAAAAGCATTTGCACAAGAGGGCTTTTGCCCGAACGGGAGCAGCATAGTCTTTGTGCAAGAACACTGACGATCATACATGAAATCTTCAGTGTTCTTGCGGAAATTCAAGCGGCCAGTCTAGACAGCTGGCAAGTTTTTCTGGAAAAGCGGCTGATTTTCCGGAAAAACTGGCCAGTCTAGACACAGCCCTGGGGATTACAGTGGATGAGAGTTAACAGTGTGCCCTTGTAGCCAGGAAGGCTAAAAGCATAGTGGAAGAACTTAGGATCACCAAATGAAAACAATAGACAGCAGATTTAAAACAAAAAGGAAGTTTTTCTTCACTCAGCCCACAGTCAACCTGTGGAACTCCTCGACAGAGGATGTTGTGAAGACTAGGACTTCAACAGGGTTTAAAAAAGAGCTAGATAGGTTCATGGAGGTTAGGTCATTCAATGGCTGTTAGCCAGGGTGAGCAGGGCTGGTGTCCCTAACCTCTGTCAAGAAGCTGGAATTGGGTGATGGGAGGGATCACTGGATGATGAATTGTTTCAGTTCACTCCCTCTGGGGCACCTGGCACTGGCCACTGTTGGCAGACAGGACACTGGGCTGGATGGACCCTTGGTCTGACCGTTGCAGGGGCTCAGGGGCTGTTGGTGCAGGGGCCTATCGCCCGGTGCTCATGGGCAGCTGGCTCTGGGAGGCTCGATGCACAGGGCCCTGTCCTGTCTCACCTGGCCAGGGGGCGGCAGGCTCCCAGGAGCAGCCCATGAGGGGGATTGGCAGCGTTCTCTCGGGCGCTGCTACCTGAGTACCCTGCCGGCTGCCGGCCTGGTGCCAGCTGGGTGCCCTTGGCTGGGTTCGGCCCTGGGAGCCACCTGCCCCGTGTGCCCATTCCTCCACTGGCCCCAGGGTGGCGCTGGAGGACCATGAGTGCCCGGTGCCTCAAAGCAGCACCAGTTCGGGGCTCCCAGGTGGGTGGGGAGCGCTGGGTGGGTCTGAGCCTCCCCCCGGGGATTCCCCATCCCGGATCCCCGGCACAGAGCGACTAGCCCCACCCCCGAGGGATCCCTGGGTCCCCGTGGGGCAGCCCCAGGGGGCACAGGCTGCCTCGGCTGGGGGGGACACACCAGGGGGCATAAGGGGGCTGGGAGCACCCGGAGGCTGGCAGTGGGTGGCTGGGGCACCCTGGGATGCAGCCAGATCCTATTGGGGGGCAGGTGAATTTGGGGCTCAGGGACGGGGGCAACGCAGGGGAACTGAAATGGGAGAAATCCCCAGAGCGCCCAGCCGGGGGAGGGGGCAAGATATTCCCCCCCTCCCAGCCAGGGCAGGGCCCCTCCCACCCTGACAGCACTGAGACTGCTGCAGGACCGTCCCGGCGAGTCTGGGCCTGGGCACCAGGGCCTGCCAGTTACAGCACGGATGTGGGTTCAGCAGAGCGCCCAGAGACCCCGCCCAGACCGGCCCCTCCTGCTGACCCCCCCCGACCGCGCCTGGGGCCCTCACGCTGGGCCCTGCCCAGCCCCCCCCGACCAGGCCTGGGGCCCTAACATCGGGCCCTGCCCAGACCCACCAGGCAAGTGTCTCTTGGTGAGTGCCCCCCCACCCCCACCGCTGACACACTCGTGCTGAGCGTGACTTGGCAGGTCGGATCTGGGCACGTGCCAGCCACAGCGGGCGGGTCCCCCCCCGGCTCCCCCCCCTGCCCTGCCGGAGCCCAGAGCCTGCAGGTGCGGGGAGCTAACAGCTGGGCAGGAGGGAGGGAGGGAGCCCGGGCGAGGGCCTGGCTCAGGGTTAGCCCGGCCCCTGGGGGTGGAGGGGACCGGAGCAGTCTCGTCCCCACCCCCAGGGGCAGAGTCTCAGTCTGGAGCCAGCGCAGGCAGCTGGCACAGCTGCTCCCGAGAGGACCCAGGCGTCCGTCTGCACACGCGCCCTGCGCTCTCTGCCAGCCCCTGCAGCAGCCCCCGGGGAGGGGCGGGGCCATGGGGCGCCTGCCTGGGCGCTGGGACCCCCCCGCATGGGGGGGCGCATGGAAGGGGCTGCTGCTGGCAGGTGAGAGGGGGTGGGGGTATGGGCAGGGGAGGGGGGTGGGCTTGGCTGTTTGGAAGAAGATGGCAGGGGCCACTGGGGGCTAGTCCCAGGTGGGGTCCCCTGCGCCCCAAGGATCTGCCCCCTAGGTTGAGCCCGTCGGCCTGACAGTTGGTGCTGGGCGGTGCTGGCTGGTACCTGGGAGCTGTTCTTTGTGCCCGGTCAGCCCCCGCCCTCGGACACCCAGCACCCGGCTGTCACCCGCCTCCTGCCTGTCCCCGGATGTTCCCCCATCTGCCTATCTGTCCTACATTCCCCCTGTCTGTCCCCCTATGAACCCTCTGTTGGCCTTGTGTCCTGGGCCCCACCATGTGGGGCAGGCAGCAGCCCTGAGCCCGCGGCAGGGACGTGAACGACCAGTCGACGATCTGATAAGCAAATGCTTTTGGGAAATCAACACGCTCAGCGACTGGTCGCTCCCCCCCCCATGCGCTGCCTCTGTCAGAACCCCGGCTGGCCCTGGGCTCCGTGTACCACTGCTGCTGGGAGACGCCGCGGGGAGAGCAGGGGCCGGGGGGAGCCGCGTGAGTCCCCCGCTGGCCCCCTGCTCCCGCTGAGCTTTGCTTTTGAAATGCGGCAACAGCCCCACTTCCAAGGTGGAAGCGCCTGCACCGCCCATTGATTAGCCAGTTAATCGAAGTGTAACATCCCCTTATCAGAGAACGGAAAAGGGCCCAGCGGGCCCCGGCGTGAGAACTGCTGCTCCCTCCCTCCCTGACTCACTAATCGCACTTGGAGACAATAGTAGAACACCATTGACAGATACATCTGTAGATGTTTATACATTTTCAAACCTTGACTTCAGCTACAGCACAACCCAGTGTACACTGCTCACTTTCTATTTATTATAACGATGCGCACTGTAACAATAAACAAAATAGTATTTAAAGTGCACTTGAGAGAGGTGCTGTAATGCAGTCTCTTTCTCATGACAGTTGGGCTTACAGGTGTAGAATGATGTACCAGACAAACTGCATTTGAAAACCAAACAATGTATAACTTTAGTGCCTACAAGTCCGCTCAGTCCTACTTCTTGTTCAGCCAGTTGTGCAGACAAAGAGGCTTGGTTCCATTGGTGGGGTGCAATGCTGCCTGCTGCTTGTTTGCAATGTCACCTGGAGGTGGAACAGGCGTTCACGTGGCGGTGTTGTGGCTGGCATGCACTAAAGGTTCCAATGTCCCTTCCTGCCCAGCCCCCATTCCAGAGGCTGTATGTCCCTGCCGATGTCGGGTTCTGCTCGGAAGCGATCCAGAACGGCGCGGACCGGTGACTGTTCATTTTGATCAGGCAGGCAGATGCCACCTGCCGAAGGCTGATTGTTTGGGTGGGTCAGGTTCAGTAGTTTCCGCATCAGAGTGTTGCTCTTTTACGAGTCCTGGGAGCAGGGACCAGGCCTCGTCCCTCAGCTGTAGGAGGCGCTTTAGATTCCTAACGGTTGGGCCGCTGCTGCGGCGCTCTGTGAAATCTCACCTTGGTACCGTCCTCCCGTGGGGTCAGATCTGCAGTGAAGTGCTCTTCCAATGAGCAACAGGTGCTGGGGTGTCAGGTGAGCTGGGAACTCTCAGGCAGAAGGTGGGAGAAGCGGAGGAGAGGGAACATTCTCCCCAAGGAGTTCCGTCACAAATCTCATTCATGCATTTTTGTCACCAGTGCCACCAGCCTAGAAGCGTGTCCTCTGGGATGAGACCGAAGCCCCCTGGGCGCAGGAATCTTTGGCCCATCTGGCACATAAATACCTCGCCATGGCAGCTACAGAAGTGCCCTGCAAACACCTGTTCTCACTTTCAGGGCACAGTGTAAACAAGAAGCAGGCAGCAGTATCCCCATACCCCACAGAATGGTTTGCCTGCATGACTGGCCGAACAGGAAGTAGGACTGAGTGGACTTATGGGCTCTAAGGCAGGGCTGGGGAACCTTTTTTGGGTCAGGAGCCACAGACCCACAGAAAAATTAGTTGAGGGCTGCACACAAGTGAGAAGCAAAAAAAAAAAACCCTCATTGTGGCACCTGAGGCTATGTCTACAGTGCACCGTTGCTCAAAATACAATATGCAATTTGAGCTATGCAAATTGTGAATCTTATTTCGAAATAGCTTATTTCGTACTTTGTCACCAACTACACAAATTTCAAAATAACCCGCTGTTCCGAAATGTCCCTTACTCCTTGTGGAATGAGGCTTACAGGGACGTTGGAGTAGCGAGCCCAGTCGATTTTGAAATAGCAGGCTTGCTGTGAGGACGCGGGACAGGTATTTCGGGGTACTCTGGTGTCCCAAAACAGCGCTGCAGGGCAGATGTAGCCTGAGAAGCAGAACGACCCTCCCCACATTCCCATCGCACACCAGAGCCTGGGGGGCCCAGCCTAGTAGATGTTGTGCGCTCCAGCTCCAGGGGAGCAGCTGGGGGGGCTGGAGCCCCAGTGTCTGCTCCCCAGTGCTGGGGGTTGACCCTGAGTCTCGGGGGCCACATCCAGCCCCCAGGCCTGAGGCTCCCACCCCTGCTCTAGTTTTACATTGTTTCACTTCTGAGAGCAGCTATGGAACAGCAATTCCACCCTTGTCAATTGCTCTTCCACGAGACAGAGATGGCAGGGCATGCTTGGGTGAGGGGAACTGAAAAATACGACAGGTCGAACCGCTCTGGTCCGGCACCCCGGGGACCTGACTGGAGCCGAGCCAGAGAATTTGCTGGACCACGGGAGATCATAGAATCACAGACACTAGAACTGGAAGGGACCTCGAGAGGCATCGAGTCCAATGCCCTGCCCTCACGGCAGGACCCTGCACCCAGTACCCAGTACCGCCTAGACCAGTGGTGCTCAACCTTTTTTCATTCGCGACCCCTGGAGCCAGGAAAAAATTTGTGAGCAAAAAAACCAAAACAAAACAAAAAACAAACCCAACCCAACAACAACAAAAACACAAGCCAGGAACATTTTGTTCCGGACCCTTCAATTTAAAGCACCAGTCCGCTCCCCTGCCGCTCCCCCCACCCCTGCTGCGTGTGCGTCGGGCGTTGAGCTGGGAAAAGAAAATACCGGCTGGCCTAGATCAAAGCGCTGGCGACCCCCCAGGAAGACAGCCACGGCCCCACGGGTTGCGCACCACTGGCCTAGACCATAGACGCCAGTATCATCAAGCAGCCTCACCAACACTGCCGCTGCTGGCTGGGCTCTGAGAACACCCTGAGGGGTAAATCAGAGCCAAATCACCGCCCAGAACTGAGCTGGTGGTTGGTGGGACTGTGGGAATCCGGCCACAGCCCTGCTGAGTGCACACTGGGCTCACTCAAATCCTGCCAGACCAGGGATATTGCCTGGAGAGGGAGGGTCATCTTGAATTTCTTTGGTGCATTTTTACAGTGAAAGAATCGTAAGTAAAATAACAAAGTGCAGCACCGTGGGCTCTGGGCTCTGCGCTAGGACGGAAATCTTCGGAAATGTAGAAAACCATTCAAATATTTCATGACTTTCAATTGCTGCTCTATTGTTTAACAGGGCAATTAGTCACAATTAATTATTAAATGATTATTTATTTTTTGAGATAATTGTGTAAGTTAACTGTGATTGATAGACAACCCCATTATCTGTCTCCATACTCTCTCTGCCCCCCTCCCAGCCCCCCAAGATGCCAGTGGGTGGATACTGGGTCCCATGGAGCAGCTCTGATTTCCACTCTCTGAGCTCTGGCCCTGGATGTTTTCTCACCAGATTTCCCTGCCCATCACCGTGTCCCAGGGGCTGCCAGCCCCACATGCTCCCCTTCTCTCCCGTCCCAATGGGAGAGGGGCACCAGCCCCCCCCTTCACACCCCTCACTCGCACCCCACCCCACCCCACCCTGCCCTGGGGTATCAGACCCGGCGAGGGGGGTTCACTGGTTTCTCCCACAGCAGCTCTGGGGCCCCCCCCTGTCTCCATGGGGCCATCAGCAGCTCCTGCTCCCACCCCCTGCCTCTGCTCTGGGACTGGGGAATGACAGCTGGAGCCGGGGCAGGTCCCAGGCAGCCGGGGCCAAGCTCTGGACGGCCGGGCCTGGACGGGCTCCGGGTCTGTCCCGTGCCCTGTGCTCTGCAGCCGGGTGCAGCGGGTGACAGGTCTCCGCTGGTTGTGTCCCCAGGCCCTGTGCGTAGGGTTGCCAGGTGTCCAGTATTTTCACCTCCTATCTGGTAAAAAGAATCAGAAAATACCGAACATCTAAAATGTTGGGTATTTTCTGATTTTTTTCCCCTGCCAGGAGGCGAAAATACTGGACACCTGGCAACCCTACGCACACTCAGCAACTGGGCCCAGCCCCCGGGCCCCTCCCAGACCACCTCCCCCAACCTCTCCTCCCCCCACCTCCCGCTTACCTGGTTCTGCAGGGGACCTCTCTTCCGGCACAGAGTAAGAAAACCAGATAGACACTGGCAAAAAAAAGCCCCAAAGGTCTTAAAGGGGCTATGCTGGGTGTTTCGTATTTTTGTATGTATTTTTTGCTCAGCAAGTTTGGGCTCCCCCTTTTTTTTTCTCAACAGTGTTGTTTTGGGAGGGGGTGTTCAGTATTTTTGGTTAAAACATCTGGCACCCCTACCTGTGTGAGTCCCCGGCTTCCCCTGCCCAACTGACTCTCTCCTTCCCCTCAGCCTCCGTCCTGGGCTCCTGCCTCCAGCCAGCGCCGGCCCAGAGCACCCGGACCCCAGGGACCATCGTCCTCAGCCCGCCGAGCCCCGTGGTGGGAGGGGGCGTCCGCCTGGCCCCGCAGGATCCTCCACAGAACTTGCTGAGCTGCTCCTGGTTCCGATCAGCGACCACTGATGAGACCGGCCGGATCCTCACTTACTACCCACAAGCAGCCCCCGCTGAGCACAAAGGCCCGGCCCACACGGGGCGGGAGACAGGGGGGCCGGGCTGCGCCCTGCACATCTCAAGGTTAACGCTCAGTGACGCTGGGAACTACTCGCTGCTGATGGACGCTCCGGGGAACAGAGTCCTCACCGCGGTGTTTCTGCGCGTCTTGGGTAAGCGCCACCCCGGGGACCTGCCCCACCCCATGGGCTCCGGGCCTCTCCCCCGGGCTGAGCCCGGCTGGGTTCCAGGAGGCACTTGGCCCCAACTCAGACACCCTCAGGTGTCCTATGACTCCCTGGCCTCCCGCTTCCCCTGACAGACAGTGCCCTCTCCTCAGATGTGGGGTTCTGAGCCCCCCCCCAGCCTGCCCCTCCCGGCTCCGGCTCTCCCTGGCAGGGCCAGCTGTGACGGGGGTTGGGGTTGAGCTGTACCAGGCATGGGGGGTCCCTGGGCTTCCCAGCTCCCACCAGCACCTACCCTGCCCACCACTGCCCCTTCAAGGGCCCTGGGTGACATGAATTTGCTGGGTCTCAGCTCAGTCCCAGGCCCTGAGTGAAATCCAGCCCCTCACCAGCAGTGGGCCAGAGAGCCTGAAATTCCCTGGGAGGCGGCACACACTGGGGAGGGGGCTGTGTATGGGTTGTGGGGGGCTCCCTGCATTGGCCCCACTCTGGGCACACAGGGATCAGGTTCTGGGGGCCTGGGGCCCCCCAGCCTCTCTGGTGCCCCCCTGTCCTGGTGTCTGCAGCATCCCCCTGCCTGCCCAGCCTTGCCAAGCCTCCGGTGTCCCTGGCACACCCCCATACTGGTATCTCAGTGCCCTCCCACCTCCTACCCCCTCCCCAGCCTTGCCAGCCCCCCTGGTGTCCCTGGCACCCCCCCATACTGGTATCTCAGTGCCCCCCCAGCTCCTACCCCCTCCCCAGCCTTGCCAGCCCCCCCCGGTGTTCCTGGCACCCCCCCATACTGGTATCTCAGTGCCCCCCCAGCTCCTACCCCCTCCCCAGCCTTGCCAGCCCCCCCCCCCGGTGTCCCTGGCACCCCCCCCCCATGCTGGTATCTCAGTGCCCTCCCACCCCCTACCCCACCAGCCTCGCCAGCCCCCTCCGTGTCCCCCCACCCTGCATCTCTGCCCCGGGGTCCCGGCTGCCAGCCTGAGGGCGCACTGAGCTGCCTGGGGTGGGGTGTGTCCGTGCAGAGCTGGGTGGTGCTGCCCTGGGGAGCTGGCACTGAGGGCTCTGCCCGGGGACTGAGGGGCCGCCGGCCTGGCTGGGGAGTGGGGCCAGGCAGCCACCTCACAGCTGCCTGGTCACCGAGCTCTGGGGGAGGGGAACGTCTGGTGCTGGGGGGGGGGAGGGTTGCTCTAGGCATGCGAGAGGGGTCCATGCTGGGGGGCACAGGGGAGTCAGTGCTCAGGGTTCGGGGCCCTGCCCCCTCCCTGTGCATAGTCGGTGCTGCTGTGACGAGCTGCTCTTGCGCGCTGGGGTGTTTGGGGGCAGACTCACCCTGTCTCCATGTGGGCCTCTCTGGGGTCTCCCTCCATGGGTGCTCAGTGGGACCAGGATTGGGGCCCCTGGGGCTGGAGATCAAGGTTCTACATTTGGCTGGGGGGGCCTCCCCAGAGACTCTGGACCCCCCCACAGCACACCCCCCCCCGGCAGTCTCTATGGGTTGCTTTCCCTGCTAGCACACTCTGCTCCCCTCCTGCTGGTGCCCATTGTGCACTGCGATCAGTGCAAAGATCCTCGCACGCCCCCAGCTTGCACTTGCGTGATTCTCAGCCTCAGTTTCCTCCCTCCCCTGTGCCTGATCCTGGTCCCCTGTTGCCCCATCCCAGTGGGAGTGTGGGTGGGATTAGGGCACTGAGGGGGGCTGTGGGCCTGAGATCTAGGGGGCAAGAGACAGCCCCCCAGTGTCCCAATGCCTGTCAGTTCTGGGATGCCAGGAGCTGGGGTCACTTTTTGCCTCAGTTTCCAAGGCCTGTTGGATTTTCTAGCCCTGGTTGTGGGGGGAGTGGGGTGCTGCTGCTGGGGGTGATGGGGAAGCCCTGGGAGCTCTGTTCCCAGGGGCCCCTGCCTGGGGAAGTGGAGGCAAAAGGCAGAGGAGTCTCTGGGCACATGGCACATCTGCCTTCGGGGGGGAGGGTGTTCCTGTGCGGATCCTGAGATGCTGCGAGGGGCTGGGGGCTTGTGCCGGCTGCCGGAGGGGGAGAAGACGCTCCCCCACCCATTGCCCCACCCGCCCGCCTGCCCCCAGAGGGGCTGGTGCTGCCTGAGGCGCCTGGCGGAGCTCGCTGGAGCCTCCTTGGCGTGAGCTCCCTGGCGCTGGCACCGTGGGTCAGAGCCCGCCAGCTCGCCCCCTCCGGCCTGCTTGGGCAGTGTCCTGGCTGCACCTCTGCCAGGCCCCTCACCAGGGCATCTGGTCTCCAGCCCCCGCCGGCCTGGTCTGCTTTCTCCGGCGCCCCCCCAGCCCTCACTGGGCACCACTGCCCTGTGGGAACCTTCTGCCCTCTGCGCCTGGGGGGAAGGGAGAGATGATTCACCTTTCTGTGGCTGCGGGTGCCTGGGCTCAGGGCCCGGGTCTGCCGCCAGCTCGCTGGGTGCCCGCGGGCCGGTTCCGGCTGGGGCCTCGGTTCCAGCTCTCACGTGGAGTGTGGTACCCTGCGGGCACCAGGGCCTGCGGGTGCCAGACTCTGCGCTGGTGGGGCAGGGCCCGTGTCCTGGTCTGGGCAGCGCTGGGCAGGAGGGACCCAGGGGCCCCACGTGTTACAATCTCCCCCACAGGGGGGCAGATCCCCCCCTGGATTGGGCAATGGCCCCCAGCTCCAGCGCACTGCTCCTGGGCCGGTCCCCAGGCCTAGGCCACGCAGCCCCCCCCCGGGCATGACGCCCCCAGCACAGGGGCCCTGCAGCGGGCTGAGGCCCCATGGCAAGAGGGAGCAAGGGCTCCCCGGCAGGCAGAGTCTGGGGGACCCCAGGGACCATGGGGAGGGTGGGGGTCCTGCAGCAGTTGGGAGGGCGGATCCCTGCCCCACAGCAGAGACAGGCCGCCCCAGGCTGCACAGATGCCCCCTCCCCAGCCCCATTCCAGGACTGCCTGCCCCAGCTGCTGTTCTGTTGTCAGGGGCAGGTGCCTGGCTAGACGCCCCCTGGGACCAGGCAGTGCGGGGAGACGGCCCAGAGTGAGGCACCCCAGGGGGGGCTCTGCTACCCCCAGTGTCCAAGCCCCCCATCACCCTGGGGCCTTCTCCGTGTGCCCTGGGCCCCCTGGCCAGGGAGCCCCCCACCCGAGAGCCCCGGTGCCACTTCCCCCGGCCAGGCCCTGCAACATGGGGTTTGGCCCCGGCTGAGCATCTGGTTAACGGGAAACTGCTCAGGCCAGGCCCGGCGCCCAGCACTGACCCCGGCTGCATCCGCTGGGCAGGGCTGGGTGAAACCCAGGTAGAACCACTCCCCTGGGCCCCCGTGCGCCTGTCACCCGACCTCCTCCAGTCTGCCCCATGCGCCTGTCACCTGACCTCCGCCAGTCCTCCCCGTGCGCCTGTCACCCGACCTCCTCCAGTCTGCCCCATGCGCCTGTCACCCCCACCAGTCCTCCCCATGCACCTGTCACCTGACCTCCGCCAGTCCTCCCCGGGCGCCTGTCACCCGACCCCCACCAGTCCTCCCCGTGCGCCTGTCATCCAAACACCCGCCAGTCCTCCTCCATGCACCTGTCACCCCCACCCCCGCCAGTCCTCCCCGTGTGACTATCACCTGTCCCCCGCCAGTCCTCCCCGTGCGCCTGTCACCCGACCTCCTCCAGTCTGCCCCATGTGCCTGTCACCCCCACCAGTCCTCCCCATGCACCTGTCACCTGACCTCCGCCAGTCCTCCCCGGGCGCCTGTCACCCGACCCCCACCAGTCCTCCCCGTGCGCCTGTCATCCAAACACCCGCCAGTCCTCCTCCATGCACCTATCACCCCCACCCCCGCCAGTCCTCCCCGTGTGACTATCACCTGTCCCCCGCCAGTCCTCCCCGTGCGCCTGTCACCCGACCTCCTCCAGTCTGCCCCATGCGCCTGTCACCCCCACCAGTCCTCCCCATGCACCTGTCACCCGACCCCCGCCAGCCCTCCCCGTGAGCCTGTCACCTCAACCCCCGCCAGTCCTCCCTGTGTGCCTGTCACCCCCACCCCCATCAGTGTCCCCGTGTGCCTGTCACCTCGACATCTGCCAGTCCTCCCCCATGCACCTGTCACCCTGACCCCCGCCAGTCCTGCCCCATGCGCCTGTCACCCTGACCACATCAGCGCCCCCGTGTAACTGTCACCCCGAACTCCCCACCATCCTTTCCACCCCCGTGACCCATGGCTGTAATCGTCTGCCAGTGCCAGCCCAGTCTGTGTCAGAAGTGGGAAGTTGCTGGAAATGGCTAGTCAATAATTAACCGTCTCTTGGAGTTTGCAGCCAGCAGGGCTGGTTCAACCATCTGTTCTGGCTTCCCGCAGCGCCCAGCCACAGAAACCCCCTGGCCCTGCCTGGAGCTGCCCCAGAAACCCTCTGGCCCTGCCTGGAGCCGCCCTCAGCCCGGAGCCAAGATGAGGACCCACCCTGCCCACGGGTGCTCGTCCCCCAGCTGGTCCCAACCTGGGCCCGGATCAAGTGGGCCGCGTCCGCGTCCACCTTCAGCCTCCAGCCGCCCCCCTCGTCAGGCCCGGCTCTGCGTCCGGGCGCCCCCTGGCCTGCTCTCCCCCGGGGGCTGCTGTTCTCTGTCCCCCGGGCTCTGGGCACAGCGCACTGGGAGCTGCCGGTGGCTCCCTCCAAGGCGTTTCCTGCCCCGCCGCCGTTCTCTGCCTCCTCTCGGCCCGAATGAGCCGGGGAAGCGTTGTCCCATCCCCGGCCCAGCCGGTGGCTCCTCCCCCGGGACAGGCGCTGGAGAAGCCTGTCGGAGCCTCCCTCACACCCGGCCACGTGTGGCCTGCAGCCTCCAGCCACCTCAGCCCCATTGGCCAAGAGCAGAGACTGAGGGGTGTGAGTGCCTTGCTGCTGGTGCACGTCAGTTCTACTGTGCGGCAGTGACCCCGCATGCGTGCCTCAGTTTCCCTGGGTGCTGCACCGGTCCCTGGATGGGGAGGGCAATTTCCGGGTCAGCCTCCCGCGGCGCACGAGGGCTGATGCTGTCTGGGGTGCTCGGGACTCTCCGGCTGGGTTCTCCAGGGAGACTCGTCCGCCTGGACTCAATGCTGCTCTGTCGCCTGCCATGCTCCCGGGGCGGCTCCAGCCGGGGGTCAGAGAGCAGGGCCCCCAGGGCAGGAGATGGGGCGTCCGTGACACAGGAAGGCAGACAGACCCGGGCTCTGAGCCGCAGGCACCAGGGAGCCAGACGCTGGAGCTGCAGGGAGACACAGCCGGCCTGGCGCCGTGGGGCCGCTTCTCTGCAGGGAGGGCCCGAGCAGCAGCCCTCAGAGGGGGCATCGCCAGTCCTGGGCCAGTCGGGATTCAGGTGCAGCGTCTCTCTGGAAACCACCGCGCCTGTGCCCTGGGCTCCGCCTGTCTGCCTGGGACACCCTGTCGCCTGTCACCCTGCGCACAGCCCACGGGTCGGCCCCGCGCCTGTGTCCTGGGCTCCGCCTGTCTGCCTGGGACACCCTGTCGCCTGTCACCCTGCGCACAGCCCACGGGTGGGCCCCGCGCCTGTGCCCTGGGCTCCGCCTGTCTGCCTGGGACACCCTGTCGCCTGTCACCCTGCGCACAGCCCACGGGTCGGCCCCGCGCCTGTGCCCTGGGCTCCGCCTGTCTGCCTGGGACACCCTGTCGCCTGTCACCCTGCGCACAGCCCACGGGTCGGCCCCGCGCCTGTGCCCTGGGCTCCGCCTGTCTGCCTGGGACACCCTGTCGCCTGTCACCCTGCGCACAGCCCACGGGTCGGCCCCGCGCCTGTGCCCTGGGCTCCGCCTGTCTGCCTGGGACACCCTGTCGCCTGTCACCCTGCGCACAGCCCACGGGTCGGCCCCGCGCCTGTGCCCTGGGCTCCGCCTGTCTGCCTGGGACACCCTGTCGCCTGTCACCCTGCGCACAGCCCACGGGTCGGGCCCGCGCCTGTGTCCTGGGCTCTGCCTGTGTGATGTAGTGGGGGATGGTCCACTTGCTGGGCGCTAGGCTTGGGCTGTGGATGACCACGGCTGGCCTCTGTCTGTGAGCACTGTCCAGCGGGGGGCACCTTGAGGGCCCTCATGTCGTGTAGACAGTGACCCAACCGGTTCTCACCGGAGAGGGAAGGAGTTGGAACAAAGGAAGGGGGCGGTTTGGGGAAGAGTCAGTTTTGGCTAAAGAAACATGGAGAGAGGGGACTAAGCAGAGGGTTGGGAGTCCAGGGGCCTAGGCACCCCTGCCCCAAGGGGTCTAAGGCTGCCAGCCCCTGCCTCCTGTAGTAACGTCACGTCTGCGCTGTGCTGCATCCTGGAGCAGCAATAACCCCCCCCCCCCATTCTACTGACTGGTGGAGTCTGTTCTTGCTGCTGCGGGGCTGCAGGATCGGGAGGGGGGACCCCGACGCACCATCACACTGGTGTCAGCGGTGGGATGCACTGCACCCTGTGTATGGAGTTTCCAGCAGCGAGTGGCGGGCACAATAGAAGCAAGAGGCTTGTAAGAGCCAGGCGTGCTGGATGCAGAGCAAAGTGATTCCTGGGAGTCATGGGGTGCTGCAGCACCAGACTGGTGAGTCTACACCCCAGGGACCGGCGGGGCGATGGCCTACGCCCGACTCCTGAAGGCAGAGCTTGTGGGGCTATGCAGAGATAGAGGCCTGCCCGTGGGGAAAGGAGCCAAGGCCCAGTTGATTGCCCAGCTGGAAGAGAATGACCAGCCACGGGGCCGGGATCCTGTCCTAGTGGGGAGCAGCCAGACGCCCCCAGGAGCGTCTCAGGCTCTCAGACCGGACAGAGGGCTGGAGCCTGCCAGACAGACGCAGTGCCCACCAGGCCACGCTGTGCCAGCAGCGGTTCATCCAGGGCGGGGTCCATCCCAGCAGAGCTGCAATGGCTGGAGATCGAGCTGAGGCTAAAGGAATTGGAGTCACAAGAGAAAGAGCAGCAAGACCACAGGGAGGAGCGCCAGGACCGAGAGAGGCAGTGGCAGCATGAGCTGGCCATGGCGGAGCGGAGAAGCCGAGGGGCCTTGGTTGCAGTGAGTGGGGAGGACCCCAGGGCAGACACTTGGAGAAGCTCGTGTTGGCCCAATGTAAAGACGTGGGGGACATGGACGGGTTCCTCAGCTCCTTTGAGCGGGTCTGCGAGCTGCACCAGATCCCCCCAGTGGACTGGCTTCAGCAGCTCACCCCCTTGCTGGATCAGGAGGCCGCTCGGGTGCTCGGCCAGCTGGAGGATCTGCAGCCAGGCGACTACGAACGGGTCAAGGAGGCCCTGCTGCACAAGTTCGGGCTGACCCCGGAAACGTACAGGAAGAAGAACATGTAGCGGCTCCCCCAGCGCCGGGACGGGGACCCGACATCGTCCACCGTCCCCCCCGACACCTGGACTCCCTCATTGTCCATCGTCATAGAGTCCAAGCAGGCCAGGGTGGGCAGAGGCCTCAGGAGCCATCGAGTCCAGGCCCCTTCCCAGAGCAGGATCAATCCCAACTCAATCATCCCACCCAGGGCTGTGACCAAAACACCCCTAGGGATGGAAACCCCCCCCCAGCTGTTGTCTGGTTATCACGGAAACATGCTGGAAGTTGGGGAGTCCGTGGGATCCAGCAGGAGGAAAAGGATGGGAAGCCGGGCGGGTCCAGCCAGGGCGCTACAAGGCCAGGAGGCCACGTGCAGGAAATTGCTCAGCGATGCCCCAGACAGTCCTGGCCTGTGAGTGGTGTCCTCCTGGCCCAGGCCCTAGGGGAATGAAATCAACCCCCCCCCCTTCCCAGCCTTCCCCCCCCCCAGGGAACCCGTCCCAGCGCTTCCCCCCACCCACCCTGGAAAATCGGTTTCCTTACATCCCGCCTAGATCCCTCCCACAGCAACCCGAGCCCCTTGCTCCTTCTGCATCTGCCACCTCTGAGACCAGCCTTGCTCCAGACTCTCTGGACCCCCCTGCAGGGAGTGGGAGGGGAGCCCCCCCAGTCCGGCGGCAGTGAGACAGCCCTTTCCCAGGGGCCCACTCTCACCTGGGGGTCCACCCCTCCGCTTCCAGGATGGCACCTCTCAGGGACTCCAGCCGCCTGCCTCTGCCGTGAGCCCCCTCGGGGGGTTCCCTCCCTCTGAACCCCTGGGGCCTCCCCTCCCAGAGGGACTAGCCCAGCCCTGTTCTCCAGCCCAGAGCGACTCCCAGCCAGCACCCAGCAGGAGGGTTATTGAGCTTTGAACAGCAACGGATCCCTCAGGCCCCTTGGCCTGGCCCCCCGGCCCCGCCCCTCTGAGTCTGCCCTGCAGCCCGGGGGCTCTGCCTGTTCTGGCCCCCCCTCCGCCGATCTGAGCCCCCGTCTCCCAGCTGAGCCCCCAGTGCCCCCAGCAACAGCCCCCGCAGCCAGTGTCTCTGCAGGTAACAGGGTCGCCTGGGCCCCTCTTCTCCCCGCTCTCCCCATCCAATGTTCTCCCCTCGCTGGGACCAGCTGGGCCTGGCGCCGGGGTCTCGCCTTTGCACCCCCTGGCAGTTCTGGGCTGGTCCCTGCAATGACAAACTCCCCCCTTTGTCACATTAACCCAGTCACATCCTGGGGCCTGAGCACCCCCCCGGCATGCAGCCCCCCCCAACCCCGAAACTCCCCCCCTCACACCAGCACAGACCGGCATGTCCTTGGCCCTGCAGCGGGCTCTGGGCACCCCTCCCTGCTCAGACTCTGAGGGGACACGGGGAGAAGCCCAGTGCCTGGTGCAGTGAGGCCCCTGAAGAGCTATAGGGCTGGGCAGGAATGGGGGTCGTGCTGGGGGCTGCCCCCCACCCCACTGGTCCCCTCGACCTCCCTGGAGTGAGCGAGAGGCTCTGGCAGAGAGCGCAGGACGTGCCAGCGACGCCACCCCCAGCCTGGGCCTGGGCCTGGGCCTGGGCCAGGCAGCGGGGACCCAGCGCAGGGTCTGGTGGCACCAAGTGCCCTGTGGAGCGACCATCACCTCCCGGGATCGGCTCGACAACCGGCCGTTGGACCGGAGCCTGGGCGCCGGAGCCTCTTGGTCCCCTCTGCCCGGCGCCGAGAGCGCCTGAACCCCCCGGGCTCCGGGAGGGGCCAGTACCGTGGGACGGGACGGGGCCCAGATGGCGGCCGCTCGTCTCTGCACCATAGCGAAGGGCTGGTTCTGCGACCCCAGAGGGCAGTGGTGGGGCGGCTACACCAGGACCCCTCCCACACCCGCTGTGGCAGTGAGCCCAGGACTCGTCCCCGCCCATGGGGCAGCGGCCCCCATGCTGCATGGGGGCGCAGGGCCCGCGGTGACGCTCTCTCTGCTCCTCGCACAGAAATGCTGCCCAGGCCCACGGTGACGCCCAACCAGACCCTGGTGCCTGAGAACGGGACCTTCTCCCTCTCATGTAACGGCTCCTCCAGCGCCGACACCTGTCTCTGGCTCCGGGACGGGGACCCCCTTGGGCCCAGCCAGCGGCTGGTGCTGTCCCCCGACAACCGCACCCTGACGGTGCTGAACGTCACCCGGGGCGACGCCGGCGCCTACCAGTGCGAGGTCGGGAACGCCGTCAGCTCCAACCGCAGTGAACCCAGCCCCGTGACAGTGACCTGTGAGTAGCCGCAGCCCCGGCCCTGCCCGGCCACCGAGATGCAGCTGCTTCTGGGGTGGGGCGTGGGGCTTTGTTAAGCAGAGACCCCTCTCTGGTGCCACCCGTCTCCTGCCCCATCTCTCTCTGTGTAGACGGGCCAGACTCCGCCAGGATAGACCCACCAGGCCCCATCCTCCTGCCCCTGGGGTCCCCTCTGACCCTCACGTGTGTCGCCGACTCCGTCCCAGCCCTGAGCTATCACTGGGCTCTCAACGGCACCGACACTGACCAGACCGGCAGCAGCTTCACCTTGACCCACACGACCAGGGCTCAGCAGGGCACGTACGAGTGCCAGGCTCACAACTCGGTCACCAACCTCACTGCCTGGGCGTCGGCTGCCGTGCGGGTGATGGGGCCGGGTGAGTCCCCAGGAGGGAGCTGCGCGTTGCTTTGCTGTGGGGCTCTGTGGGGCCAGGTGCGGGGTCAGGGCAGGGGCACGGCCCATTGGGGATGAGGCCAGGTCGGGGGATGTGAAGAGGCGGGGTGTTCGCCCAGTGTCTGGTTGATGGCATTTGTCTCGCCTCCCCGATGAGCGGTGGAGGGAGGGGGAGGCACTGGGTCCTGGCTCGCACCGTGTCCGGCCGCCTCGCTACGGCTCTGCACAGACACGCGGGCAGTCGCTGGCACGGACTGATGGGTTTTGGCTTTCGGTGCATCCACTGAACTCTGGGACTTCCCACAGGCAGGGTCCGGGGCGTGGGTGTTTGCAGCACCCGGGGCCTTGGGCAGCTGGGTCTCGGTGCGCCCCCCCTTCCCCCGTATAGGGACCGGTGCTGGGGGGCCTGGACTGCAGCTGGGCTGGGGGGTTCATCTCCCCAAAGCTGGAGGGGGCTCCGCTGTGCTTGGGGGCAGGGGATCTGCCAGGCCCTTTCCCAGCCCCATCGCGAAGGCACGATTTGATCACCCACCCGGGACTGCCAGCTGCTGCAGCTGGGCTAGAGCCTGGCTGTGCACTCCTCCCTCCCACCCTGTGGCCTCCCAGGGCCATGCACCCCCTCTGTGGTATTCTAGGGCCGTGCATCTCCCCCGCACCATGGCCTCCCAAGGCTGTTCACCCCCACCTCTGCTCCTTCTCCCATGGCATCCCAGCCGTGCACCACCCCACAGTGTGTACACTCAGGGTCACTAGAACCTGGGCCTGGGCCAGGCAGCAGGAACCCGGAGGTGGAGCCAGGACTGGGAAGCCCCAGACCCCCACCAGGCAGCGGGTCTGGGCCTGTCAGTCCCCCCCATGGGACCCAGCTGTCACCCCCTCGGCAGCCCAACTCTGCAGGCGAGAGGACAAGTCCCAGGCTCTGAGAATTTGTGATCATTGCCTGTGACCTGTCCAGGGCTTTTACTACAATTGTCCCTGGCGACATCTTAGCCTTTCCCGTGGCTCCCAGCCAGCAAGAGAGCTCAGACCCCACTCGGCCAGCGCTAGGCAGCACTGAGGGGGCTGGCGTCCCCAAACCTCCCTGCTCCCAAGGGGGCTGGGCAGCACCAGGACAACTCCCTGTTCCTGCCCTTTGGGTACCCCACATGCCGGGGCCTTTCTGGGGCCCACCCTTGTCAGGCTTCGGGGGCCCTGGCCAAGCTGCCCCAGTGTCTCTGGGGGGGCTGGAGTAGATGGGGGTTCCAGAGCCCCCAACAGGAGAGGCAACAAGAGGAGCAGCGCTGGCAAGTGTAGGGCTGGGGGGTCATGGCTGGGCTCCCTGATACACCCCCCCTTCTCCCTTTCCTTCTCCAGACCCTTCTGCAGAGCCACCCTCGGGCCTCTCGCCCGGTGCCATCGCTGGGATCATCCTCGGGTCGCTGGCCGGGGCGGCGCTGGTCGGGGGCCTGCTCTACTTCCTGCTCTGCAGAAATGAAAGGTAACGGCTCAGGGGTCAGGGTGCCTGGGGTTGGGGGCTGCCCTGCTGGGGAGTCCTGGGTGGAAGAGGCAAGAGAAAGAAAGGGAGGGGAGGGCTGGGGAGACAGCTGTCAATGGATGGATGGATGGATGGACAGATGGATGGATGGACAGATGACTGATTTGGATTTGTCTGTGGATGGGTGGGAGGGTGGGTGGGTGGATGGATCAATATATAGTCCTAAGTGGAGTGCAGGATCTGCTCCAAGAGGTAAATATAACTGCACCACTTGGAAGTAGTGAGCATCAAGTAATAAAATTTAACATCCCAGTGGTGGGAAAAACACCTGAGCAGCCCAACTCTGTGGCATTGAATTTCAGAAAGGGGAACTACACACAAATGAGGAGGTTAGTTAAACAGAAATTAAAAGGTGCAGTGACAAAAGTAAAATCCCTGCAAACTGCACGGACACTTTTCAAAAACACCATCATAGAGGCCCAACTTAAATGTATCCGCCAACATAAAAAACACAGTAAGAGAACCAAAGAAGTGCCACTGTGGTTTAACAGCCAAGTAAAAGAAGCAGTGAGAGATAAAAAGACATCTTTTAAAAAGTGGAAGTCAAATTCTAGTGAGGGAAATAGACAGGAGCATAAACTCTGTCACATTAAGTGTCAAAATCATATATATAGTAGCCCAGTGTCTGTGCGTCTGTAACGCTGACATACACAGCTACGCCCCCTGGCCATGTACGTCACTGCCCCCCCTTCCTCCGCCCGCCATGACGCTGAGTGGTGCGCCCCTCAGCCGGGCCGCCGTGGGGGGGGGGGGCGGTGACATAGACAGCCCTGCCCCCTGGCCGTGTACGTCACCGCCCCGCCCCTCCTCCCCCGCAGCAGCCCAGCTGAGCGCGCATCACTCAGCCGAGCCACCACGGAGGGAGGGGAAGGGGGCGGGGCGGTGACATGCACGGCCGGGGGCGGGGCCGTGTACGTCACCGCCCCCTTCCCCTTCCACTGTGGCACTCAGCTGAGTGCTGCGCCCCTCAGCCGGGCCGCCTGGGGAGCCAGCAGCGCAAGGGGCTGTTTGGGCTCCCCCGGGGTGGGAGGGGAAGGGAGGGTGGTGACGTACACGGCCCCGCCCCCTGGCCGTGTACGTCACTGCCCCGCCCCCTCCCTCGCGGCAGCCTGGCTGAGCAGGCAGCACTCAGCCAAGCGCCACGGCAGGAGGGAAGGGGAAGGGGAAGGGGAAGGGGAAGGGGGGGGAGAGATGGAAGGGAGAGAGGCAGGAGGAGGAGGAGGAGGAGAAGAGAAAGGGAGAGTGAGAGGCAGGAGAGGGAGAAGAGAAAGAAAGAGACGGAGAGAGAGGCAGGAAGGGGAGGAGAGCTGAGAGAGACGGGGGGAGGCAGGAGGAGGAGAGAGAGAGAGAGAGAGACAGAGCGAGAGAGCTCAGGAGAGAAGACCTGAAAATCCCGTCTTATGACGGGCTAATTGGCTAGTATAATAAGAAAAGCCAAAAAAGAGTTTGAAGGACTTCAAGCCAAAAGCTTGAAAAGTAATAGCAAAATGAGCCATTGTCCCAGATTGAGGTGTCATTGGAGGAGGTTTTGGAACAAATTGATAAACTTAACCGTAACAAGCTCCCAGGACCAGACGACATTCACCCAAGAGTTCTGAGAGAACTCAAATGGGAAATTGCGGAATTATTAACGTGGTTTGTAACCGATCCCTTAAATCAGCTTGTGTACCCAATGACTGGAAGATAGCTAATGTGACACCGATGTTTAGAAGGGGCTCTAGAGGTGATCCTGGCAATTATGGACCAGTAGGTCTAACGTCAGTACCGGGCGAATTAGCTGAAACGATAGTAAAGAATACAATTGTCAGACACAGAGATGAAGATAATTTGCTGGGGGAAAGTCAACATGGTTTCTGTAAAGGGAAAGCACGCCTTACTAATCTGCTAGAGTCCTTTGAAGGGGTGAACACACATGTGGACAAGGGGGATCCAGTGGATACAGTGTACTCAGATTTCCAGCAATGCTTTGACAAGGTCCCTCACCAAAGGCTCTGAAGTAAGTGGTCATGGGATAAGAGGGAAGGGCCTCTCGTGGACTGAGAACTGGTTAAAAGACAGGGAACAAAGGGAAGGAATCAATGGTCAGTTTTCCGAGTGGAGAGAGGTAACCAGTGGGGTCCCCCAAGGGTCTGTCCTGGGACCATCCTATTCAGCCTATTTATAAATGACCTGGAGAAAGGGGGAAACAGGGAGGTGGCAAAATGTGCAGATGATCCCAAACTGCTCAGGATGGTTAAGCCCAAAGCAGACTGGGAAGAGCTTCCAAAAGATCTCACCAAACTCAGCGGATGGCGACAACATGGCCCAGGCGATGTCATGTCGGTCAATGGAAAGCAATGCACATTGGAAAACATCGTCCCAACCCAGGGCCCTAACAAGGGCGGGGCGAGGGAGGCACCTCCCTCAGGCACACAGCGGAGGGGCACAGTCCCACAGCTGCGCCCCACATCCAGGGTTCCAGGCTGCACTTCTCCTCCCCCAACAGTTGGTGCGCTGCCTGAACAGCTGGGTCTGTGGCGCGCTGGCGACTTCCTTCCCCTGCTGCCTTCCTGCTTGGGGTGGGGGTAGGAGTCCCGGGACCGCACCAGCTCTGACCTGGACGCATCCTATTCAACCTGTTCATAAGGATCTGGAGAAAGGGGTAAAGTGTGAGGTGGGAAATGTGCAGGTAACACTGGGCCGTAGTGGGGGGTGTTACAGTCAGTCGTTGCTGTATTGGGCTGTGTGTGTGTGTGTGTGTGTGCGTGTGTGGCTTCCCTGGGCCCTGCAGCACTGGCTGGGGGAGGGGGAGGACTCATCCCAGACGTGTGTTGGGCTGACACCTGAGGGCAGACACAGGAGATAACTCCTGCCCGTGAGGGAGACAGGGCAGGCAGGGCTGCACCGGGCTGGGGGTAGGGCCTGGGGGAAGGGTCGGTCTCGTCTGGGCTGGGAGGAGAGAGGAGACTGGGATCAGGGAAGGGGGGAGGCCCTCCCCCCAGGAGGAGTGAGGCCGCCGGCCCTCGGGGCCTGTCCTAACGTCGCTCCCCCCCTGCGCCGTGTCCCTGGGACCCAATGAACCTTCTCTTCTACCTGCCGCCTGAGAGTCCCCTCAGGCCGCAGTGGTGGGGGGGCAGGGTTGGGGACTCCCCCACGCGCTGCGCCAGACACCAAACTGCTCGGGAGAGTTCAGACCAAAGCAGACTGGGAAGAGCCCCCCAAAGGCCCCACCGAGCTCAGTGACTGGGCGACAGACTGGCAAAGGGACTGGCGGGTCGGTCAGGCACTTCGGAGAAATGAATCCCCACTAGACGTACAGTATGACGGGGACTGATTGGGCTACAGCTACTCAAGAGGGAGATCTGGGGGGGAGGGATGGGCAGGCGGGTGGGTGCAGGGGTGGAGGTGGAATCGGGGCTGGGCTGGGTGGGAGATGGGTGGGTGGGGGTGGGGTGAGGTGGGTGGGGGCTGAGGTCGTGGAGGGGTAGATGGGTGGGTGTAGGAGGGCAGGGATGGCAGATAGAGGGCTGGGGAGATGGAGGGGGTGGGGTTGGGGTGGGGGTGGGGCTGATGGTCCATGGGGGAAGGGGCGGGGTGCTGGTTGGCAGTGCTGGGGAAGCCGGTTGGTTGCTGCCCCCTGAGAAGGGGGATGCCCCACCCCCCCCACTCCACCCCACGAAGAATCTGCTGTTCCCCCAGGGGGCCTGAGCAGCACGTTCCGGTTGGAGGCCAGGCTGCGCCCCCCCCCAGTAAGTAGCAGCCCCACCGCTCGCTGCTGCCTGGGCATGGGCAGGCCTCTGGGCCTCTCGGCAGTGTGGGCGGGGCCTGTGAGCAGTGTGGGAGGGGCCTCCCAGCCACATACCTGGATTGCTGCTCCCCTGCACCAGACTATGATGGAGGGCCTAGCACAGTGCATGATGGGAAACTCCTGAGCCAGACAGGAAGTGACATCACAGCTGCACCAGCTCCTGCTGTGCAAGAGTCCGTATGGGATTCCCTTCCCCTGTGGCTGCTCTGGGCTGCGGGTGTCCCCTGGTGCGGGGAGCTCTGGGGGCAACTGCAGGGAGGGGCGAGGGGTGACGTGGGCCCAGGGTCCCCTGCTCATCCCATCCCCCAACCCTGCTCCCCTCAGCCCCCAGTGCCAAGCCGCGCGGCTGGGGCTGGGAACCTGGGGCCGCACCCTGGAGATGCAGGCTGGGGTCCTGTGAGCCTGGGGCGCCCTTCCCCTCCACCCCTCCCTGCGCCCCATTGCCTGCTCCCCTCTCGCCTGCTCTCCCCTCCCCCTCCAGGGACACCGCCCCACCGCCAGCAACCCCCAGCGCCCACCCGCCACAGCCATTGACCCAGCTGGTGCCGCCTGGCCTGCTGCACTTGTGGGGGGGTCACTGCTTGGGGGGCATATCCTGGGACTGTTGTGTATCTGACCCGTCTGTCTCCTGTCTCTGCCCTGCAGGCCACGATGTCGGGGACAAGAAACCCACGATGGTAAGGAGCCTTCGTGTGCAGCCACAGGACTCCTGGGTCCTCCTGGCTCTGGGAGGGCAGTGGGGCTGGTGGGTTCCAGTGGGGGGATCGGGGCTGGAGGCAGGACTCTTGGGTCCCCCCTGGCACAGCGCTGACCTGGCTTTCCTGGCTTTCAGGGTGACCAAGACATTCAGTATTCCACGCTCGCCTTCGGCTCAGGAGACCAGAGGCCGGCGCCCGGGCCCCAGCCCCACCGGGACAGCGGCACTGTCTACTCGGAAATCAAAAAGAAATGACAGCGATTGGCTTGGGACACTTGGGAATCACTGCCCCCCCCCCCGATGGGGAACTGTCCCCCCCAGCTGCAGCACCTCCCCCTCCAGGCAGCATTTGCTGGGGGGCAGGTGCTGTCCCACCTCCCGCCTGCTCACACCTGCCCCCAACCTCACCTGGGGAGGGTCTCACACCCTTCTGGGGCAAGCGCCGTCAGGACTCAGAATCCCAGAATCCCAGGGCTGGCTGGGACCTCAGGAGCCATCGAGTCCAGCCCCCTGCCCACAGCAGGATCAATCCCAGCTCAGTCATCTCAGCCAGGGCTGTGACCAGCTGGGCCTGAAACACCTCTAGGGATGGAGATTCCCCCCCCCCCCCCCCCCCGCTTCCAGGGAACCCATCCCAGGGCTTCCCCACCTGCCTAGAGAAGACCTTTGTCCTAATCGCCAACCTAGACCTCCCCGACTGTAACCTGAGACCATTGATCCTCATTCTGCATCTGCCACCACTGAGAACAGCCTCTCTCCAGCCTCTTTGGAACCCCCCTTCAGGAAGTTGAAGGCTGCTATCAAATCCCCCCTCACTCTTCTCTTCTGCAGACTAAACAGACCCAAATCCTTCAGTTTCTCCTCATAGGTCATATGCTCCAGCCCCCGAATCAGTTTGGTCACCCCCCACTGGACCCTCTCCAATGCGTCCACATCCTTTCTATGGTGGGGGGGCCAGAACTGGACACAATACTCCAGATGTGGCCTCATCAGAGCCAAATAAAGGGGAATAATCACTTCTCTAGATCTGCTGGCAATGCTCCTCCTAATGCACCCTAATATGCCATTAGCCTTCTTGGCTACAAGGGCGCCCTCTTGACTCATATCCAGCTTCTCGTCCACTGTAACCCCCAGGTCCTTTTCTGCTGAACTGCTACTTAGCCGGTTGGTCCCCAGCCTGTAACAATGCTTGGGATTCTTCCGTCCCAAGTGCAGGACTCTGCACTTGTCCTTGTTGAACCTCATCAGATTTCTTTTGGCCCAATCCTCTAATCTGTCCAGGTCATTCTGGACCCTATCCCTGCCCTCCAACGTATCTATCTCTCCCCCCAGCTTAGTGTCATCTGCAAACTTGCTGAGGGTGCAATCCATCCCCTCATCCGGGTCATTAACAAAGATGTTGAACAAAACCAGCCCTTGAACCGATCCTTGGGGCACTCCGCTAGAAACCGACTGCCAACCTGCCATCGAGCCGTTGATCACGACGCGTTGGGCCCGACAGTCTAGCCAGCTTTCTACCCACCTCACAGTGCAGGTACCCAGTGCAACTCCCTTCCCTTGCTGGTAAGAACACTGTGGGAGACTGCATCAAAGCTTTGCTAAAGTCAAGGGCTATCACATCCACCGACCCCCCCTCCACAGAGCCAGGAACCTCGTCAGAGAAGCGAATCGGGTTGGCCAGGCAGGACTTGCCCTTGGTGAATCCACGTTGACTCTTCCTGACACTGTCCCCTCTTGCAAGTGCCTCAAATTGACCCCAGGTGGGGTGGGGGGAGGGAGGGCTCTGGTGGGTTCCAGCGCGGGGGCCAGGACTCCTGGGTTCATGCTGTTTGCACGGGGGCTGGGCGGAGAGTGTGCTGTGCAGGGTGTGTGAAGAATTACAGCTGACACCTGGACCCTGAGCCCCCCATTGTCAGACAATGTCACGAAGTGAATGTGCTCAGGACCCAGACAGGCCAGTGCCAGGACACACCGATACCGGGGGTGAGACACCGGGACAGGTCAGCTCTTGGACACACCAATACCAGGGGTGGGACAATGGGACGGGCCAGCGCTGGGACACACCGATACTGGGTGTGGGACACTGGAACAGGCTAGCGTCGGGACACACCGATACCGGGGGTGGGACACCAGGACAGGCCAGCCCTGGGACACACCAATACCAGGGGTGGGACAACGGGACGGGCCAGCGCTGGGACACACCGATACTGGGTGTGGGACACCAGGACAGGCCAGCGCTGGGACACACCGATACCGGGGGTGGGACACCTGGACGGGCCAGCGCTGGGACACACCAATAGTGGGTGTGGGACACCAGGACAGGCCAGCGTCAGGACACACCGATACCGGGGGTGGGACACCGGGACGGGCCAGCGCCGGGACACACCGATACTGGGTGTGGGACACTGGAACAGGCTAGCGTCGGGACACACCGATACCGGGGGTGGGACACCAGGACAGGCCAGCCCTGGGACACACCGATACTGGGTGTGGGACACTGGAACAGGCTAGCGTCGGGACACACCGATACCGGGGGTGGGACACCAGGACAGGCCAGCGTCAGGACACACCGATACCGGGGGTGGGACACCGGGACGGGCCAGCGCCGGGACACACCGATACTGGGTGTGGGACACTGGAACAGGCTAGCGTCGGGACACACCGATACCGGGGGTGGGACACCAGGACAGGCCAGCATCAGGACACACCGATACCGGGGGTGGGACACCGGGAAGGGCCAGCGCTGGGACACACCGATACCGGGGGTGGGACACCAGGACAGGCCAGCATCAGGACACACCGATACCGGGGGTGGGACACCAGGACGGGCCAGCGTCAGGACACACCGATACCGGGGGTGGGACACCGGGACGGGCCAGCGCCGGGACACACCGATACCGGGGGTGGGACACCGGGACGGGCCAGCGCCGGGACACACCGATACCGGGGGTGGGACACCGGGACGGGCCAGCGCTGGGACACACCGATACTCCAGGGTGCAGCCAAGGTGCACATGGGGGCGGGGGAAGGGCTGCTCAGCTGGAGACATTTTCCCCGTAGTGATGCTGAGAGGCAGGGCAGGGGGAGGCCCCCCCCCCCCCGAGAGTGAGTCCCGACCGCGCCCACGGGCCTGGGGCTGCCAGTCGGAGCCGCTCACACCCTGTCATCGCCGGGGCAGGCTGGGGCTAACCCGCACCTCGTGTCACAAGGGGGGGAGCCCCTGGGCCTGCCCCCCACCCCCAGCCAGGGGGCTCCCAGCGTGGCACAGACTGGGCAGCACAGGTGCAGGAGCAGCCCGGGCAGCCCAGCCTGGGGAGAGAGGCCCGGAGCCAGGGCCTGCCCCCCCCCCCCACACACCCCATGCAGCCGGCGGCCTTTGCCCTGTGTGCTGAGAACAGGTTTTGCCTGTTCACTCCCCTCCCCCGCTCAGGTTACTGAAGTGTCAGCAATTCTCAGCATCACCTGGCTGTTGGGGCAGCGCCCAGGGAAACTGAGGCACGGGCGGGGTGACTGGAGGACAAAGGGAATAAAGTCCCACACTCTGCACTTCGTCGCCGGCTGGGCTGGGGTGGCTGGGCCCCACTGGGCCAGGGGCCATGGGCTAGGTGGGTGGGTGCCCAGCGGGTGCCCCAGAGAAGGGGGGACGGCTGGATAATAGAGCCCTGCACAGTGGGGCCCAGTCAGGGCGGGCGAGGGGATAGGCGGAAACATGCCTGCCAGGAGGGGGTCAGCAGGCCTGGGGGCTAGGGGGGGGTGCATGTGAACCAGGCTAGGTGGGGCCTCGACCTCCGGCTGGGCGGGACACAAAGAATCAGACACTTGCCATATTTTCCTGCCCACTGGCCGTGACTCAGTTTCCCCTATTGCTGAGCATGGGCTCTGCTGCAGTGGAGGTTTATCAGCCCAGCCAGGGTGCTAAGGGGCAACGATCTCTCTAATCGTTTCTGGCCCGAGCAGATTTTTCCCATCCATGTGCGGAATAATTGTCACATGCACCGGGGCCTGTGGGAACGTGCACCACCAGGGGAAACACAATCCCTGCCGTGGGTGCCCTGCTCATCGGTGGGTGGCACCTGAGTGTCCCCTGGGTATCGCACGAGCGCCTGGCTCACAGGGCACGTGCTGGGGGGCGCCTGGCCCAGCTCCCCGGCCTCTCGGAGGCGCTGGCTGGTTGGCAGAGGCTTTCCGGAGCTGCTGCCTGGGGGCGTCAGTGGAGCTCTGGGGCGGCGGGGGCTGGGGGGACCCCAGGGCCTGGCCCAGGAGAGACCCTGCTCGAGGGCTGGGTGACAGTCTGGGAAAGCCCCTGGGAAGCCCAGCCAGACCCTCTCAGTGCCCCGGGCCCCCCGCAATGGCAGCTGCCTGGCAGGAGTGGGGGTGCCGCCTCCCCGAGGTGCTGCCACATTTCCCCAGCCAAGAGCAAGGGGGCCGGGGGAGCAGCCGCACAGACCCGTCCTGGGCTGGGAACGGGGTCGGAGCAGGAGCCGGGACTCCTGGGTCCTCTCCCAGCGCAGCGTGGCGGGGGGGGGGGGGGACAGTGGGGGTTAGTGGTTAGAGCGGGGGGGCGGAGCCGGTGGCCAGTCGGGGTGTCGCTGGCCGGTGGGAACACGGACGTTTCCTTCTCTGGGTCCTCATGGAGCTTCACTAGAAACTCTCCAGATGAACAAGATCCCTGGAAATCCGGCTCGTCCCTGCCCCTCGCCCGGAGCCCTGGTCCCCCCCCACCCCCCCCACCCAGGCGCCCAGACAGGAAGAAAAACCCCTTTGTGCCGCATGTTTGTTTAGCGCCGATGCCAGGAAAGTGACAAACGAAAAGGAAACGCAGAGAAACCTGCCCCCTCCCCCCTTCGCCTCCCCAACCACCCAAGGGTGCAGCCTCCCCCCCCACCCCCCCACCCAGGCGCCCAGACAGGAAGAAAAACCCCTTTGTGCCGCATGTTTGTTTAGCGCCGATGCCAGGAAAGTGACAAACGAAAAGGAAACGCAGAGAAACCTCCCCCCTTCGCCCCCCCAACCACCCAAGGGTGCAGCCTCCCCCCTCCCCCCCCAACTCCCACGCCCACCCCAGGGTGCAGTCGTCCCCCCCCAACCCATTCCCCTTGAGGTCCGAGTCACTGGCCAGGCTCTGTCCCCTCGCCTGGGGAGACCCCAGTCTGTCTCTGGGGCCTGTCTGGGAGGAGAGGGGGGGTATCAGAAGGCCAGACCCGGGGAAGTTGCCTCAGTGAGGCGGGGCAGGAATCCCCCTTCTTACCCCCAAACAGCTCCCCTCCCGGCGGGGGGGGGTGTGTGGCGGCACGTCAGGGTCCCCCGACTCCTGCACCCCCGTAATGGCACGGACAGACTCCCCCAGCCAGTAGAATAGAGGGAGTTTTTTGCTTCTCCAGGATACAGCACAGCACAGATGTCATCTGGTTACAGGGCAGGCCTAGGATGCCTCAGCCCCCCTTGAGATGGGGGATGCTGGGCCCCTAAATTCCAGCCCCTCTGGGCCTAGGCTGTCTCCTCCATGATCCCAGACAGAAACTATCTCCCTCACTTCCAGCCCTGCCCCCAGCCAGCTCTGGCCTTGCCCCCTCCCTCCCATTGCTCCGCTCCATGGGCGATACCTGTCTGACCAGTTTCGAAGCCCCCTTGCATAATGACTCACCCCCTGCCCTGCTGGGCCGTGCTGCAGCCAGCAGCCAGTGGAGGTCACTGACAACCCACTGCCCAGCATAGCAACCAGCAAGGTACCCCCACTACGTCACAGGGGGTCACACGCCTCGCCCCGAGGGAGCCGGACAGACGGACCCCCCAGACAGACAGGTCTGGCCACTGCGGGGGGGGGGGGGGGATCCTGGTGTGAATCCCACAGTGAGGGGCTGGGGGCGCAGGCTGCTGGAGAGCGTGTTGGATTGGGTGCAGCGGGAGCAGGCCAAGGACGGACGTGGTTGGGGGAGGGGCTGCCCAGCGCCCGGACGCCTGGGTCCCCCGGCAGGGCCAGCTGGGAACAGGTGTCACCGGGGGACTCTGCCCCGTGAATGGCCTTGGGCTGCTTCCTCATTGGGGGGAACTGCCCCGCCTGGGGCTGTGACAGGGGAGGGGCAGACTGTGCCAGGCGAGCCACAAACCCAGAGATTTGGGGGGGCAGGTTTGGCTCCTCCATGCTGATGCGGGGGCCCCTCCCCCAGCCCCAGGCATGAGCTGGTGCCCACGGGCCTGCGTGGAAGCCGGGGGGGAGGGGGAGACAGGGAGATTTATGGGGGGGAAGGGAAGGGGAAGTGGGGAGCTGGATGGCGGAGGAGAGGGGAGGGTGGATGGAGAGGGGCCTGCCTGTGTGATAAGGGAGGGGAAGCAGAAGTGGGGGGCTGGATGGGGGAGGGTGGATGGGGGTGGGAAAGGGGGGGGCTGTGTGATAACAGCGGGGGAGGGGAAATGGAGGTGTGTCTCAGGCTGGGGGGCTGATGGGAAAGGGGGCTGTATGAGGCTGGGAGGTGCTGTGGGGCCTGCAGGGGAAGGGGGGTGGGGTGGGCAGGAGGGTATAATTAGTGGTTGGAGAATCCAGCTCCTCCCCCCCCCCCCGGGTGCCCCCAGCAGATTCCCCCTGCCCCGCCCTCCTTTCCTGGAGGTGCCAGGGCAGCCGCATCCTGAGGCCAGAAAGGCAGGTTATGGGGGGGCCATTGACTCACCCTGAAAATCATCCCAATTCATGGCACATCCACCCAACCCCCCCCCCCCGGAAGGGCCCACCCTGGCTGGGATGATGTCCCTTGAACCGTCTCCCCTCCCCCCGCCACGAACATCATGGGCCCCTTTACATGCATGGGGTGCCCTGGCACCGACATGGCACTGCCGGGGGAAGCGCGCGCGCGCGCGCACACACACACACACACACACACACACACACAGAGGATAGAACTGCAGCAGTTCTTGCCACACCAGCGACTGCAGCTTTTCCTGCCACGTCCTCAGGGGCGCTGATGGGAGGCCGGGCTAGATGGGTCCTTGGTCCGCGCTGCACTTGCGCCCCACCCGCCAGCCCGGCCCTGCCAGCACCACCCCAGAGGTGGAAGGCCCCTGCCCCACTCAGTCACGCTGCCTTTGAAGCCGGCCCAGGGCCACAGCTTGACTTTCTGCTCACAAACAAGGAGGCACTAATAGGGGAAGTAGAGGTGGGTGACAACCTCGGAAGCAGTGATCATGAGATGGTAGATTTCAGGATCCTGACCGAAGGAAGAAAAGAGAGTAGTTAAATACACACCTTGGACTTCAGAAAAGTAGACTGACTCCCTCAGAGAACTGATGGGCAGAATCCCCTGGGATGCTAACATGAAGGGGAAAGGAGTCCAGGACAGCTGGCAGTATTTTAAAGAAACCTTATTGAAGGCACAGAAAGAAACCATCCCGATGCGTAGCAAGAGAGGCAAAAATGGTAGGAGATCGGATTGGCTTACGGGGGAAATCCTTGGTGAACTTAAGCACAAAAAGGAAGCTTACAAAAAGTGGAAACTTGGACAAATGACCAGGGAGGGGTTTAAGTGTATAGCTAGAGAATGCCGGGGGGTTATCAGGAAGGCGAAAGCGCAAATGGAATTGCGACTGGCTAAGGATGTGAAGGATAACAAGAAAGGTTTCTACAGGCATGTTAACAAGAAGAAGGTGATCAGAGAGGGTGTGGGGCCCTTACTGGATGAAGGAGGTAACCTAGTGACAGATGATGTGGGGAAAGCTGAAGTACTCAATGCTTTCTTTGCCTCTGTCTTCACGGACAAGGTGGGCTCCCGGTCTAATGCGCTAAGTGACGCAAGATGGGATGAAGATCGACAGCCCTTAGTGGGTAAAGAACAGGTTAGGAACTATTTAGAAAAACTAAACGTACACAAATCCATGGGTCTGGACTTAATGCATCCGAGGGTCCTGAGGGAGTTGGCAAATGTCATTGAGGAGCCTTTGGCCATTATCTTTGAAAAGTCGTGGAGATCAGGAGAGATCCCGGATGATTGGAAAAAGGCAAATGCAGTGCCCATCTTCAAAAAAGGGAAGAAGGACGATCCAGGGAACTATAGGCCGGTCAGTCTTACCTCGGTCCCTGGAAAAATCATGGAGGGGATCCTTAAGGAATCCATTTTGAGGCACTTGGAAGAGAGGAAGGTGATCAGGATTAGTCAGCATGGATTCACAAAGGGCAAGTTGTGCCTGACCAAACCGATTAGCTTCTGTGATGAGGTAACTGGCTCTGTAGACATGGGAAAGTCAGTGGATGTGATATACCTTGACTTTAGCAAGGCTTTTGATACGGTCTCCCACAATATTCTTCACAGCAAGTTAAGGGAATGTGGATTGGGATAAATGGACGGTAAGATGGATAGAAAGCTGGCTAGAAGGCCGGACCCAGCAGGTAGTGATCAACGGCTCGATGTCAGGTTGGCAGTCGGTTTCTAGCGGAGTGCCCCAAGGTTCGGTTCTGGGACCGGTTTTGTGCAACATCTTTATTAATGACCTGGATGAGGGGATGGATTGCACCCTCAGCAAGTTTGCAGATGACACTAAGCTAGGGGGAGAGGTAGATACACTTGAGGGCAGAGATAGGGTCCAGAGTGACTTAGACAAATTGGAGGATTGGGCCACAAGAAATCTGATGAGGTTCAACAAGGACAAGGGCAGAGTCCTGCACTTGGGACGGAAGAATCCCAAGCATTGTTACAGGCTGGAGACCAACCAGCTAAGTAGCAGTTCTGCAGAAAAGGACCTGGGGGTTACAGTGGATGAGAAGCTGGAGATGAGTCAAGAGGGCGCCCTTGTAGCCAAGAAGGCTAATGGCATATTAGGGTGCATTAAGAGGAGCATTGCCAGCAGATCCAGAGAAGTGATTATTCCCCTTTATTCGGCTCTGGTGAGGCCACATCTGGAGTATTGTGTCCAGTTCTGGGCCCCCCACTACAAAAGGATGTGGATGCATTGGAGAGGGTCCAGCGGAGGGCAACCAAAATGCTGAGGGGGCTGGAGCATATGACCTATGAGGAGAGGCTGAGGGATTTGGGTTTGTTCAGTCTGCAGAAGAGCAGAGTGAGGGGGGATTTGATAGCAGCCTTCAACTTCCTGAAGGGGGTTCCAAAGAGGCTGGAGAGAGGCTGTTCTCAGTAGTGACGGATGGCAGAAGAAGGAGCAATGGTCTCCAGTTGCGGTGGGAGAGGTCCAGGTTGGATATTAGGAAAAACTATTTCCCTAGGCGGGTGGGGAAGCACTGGGATGGGTTACCTAGGGAGGGGGTGGAATCTCCATCCCCAGAGATTTTTAAGACTCGGCTTGACAAAGCCCTGGCTGGGCTGATTGTGTTGGGATTGGTCCTGCCTTGGGCAGGGGGCTGGACTTGATGACTCCTGAGGTCTCTGCCAGCTCGATGGTTCTGTGATTCTATGAGTGAGGGAGCCCAGGGCTGGGGACTGGGGGGCAGGTGTCACATGCATCCCCAGGCAGGACCCACCCCGTCCAGTGGGGCAACCCATTCTCAAGGATCCCACTCCAGTGCAGAGACGCTCTTGGGGGGCCCACTTCCACCTGGGGGGTGCCGCCCCTCTGCCTCCGGCACAGTACCTCTCAGGGCCTCCAGCCGCCTCCCTCTGCTGTGAGCCCCCTTGGGGGGGCCCCTCCCCCTGGAACCCCAGGGCCTCCCCTCCCAGAGGGACTAGTCCAGCCCTGTTCCCCGGCTCAGAGCGACTCCCAGCCAGCACCCAGCAGGAGGGGTTATTGAGCTTTGAATGCAGCAAAGGATCCCTCAGGCCTGTCGGCCTGGCCCCCCTGTTCTAGCCCCATCCTGATCCAACCCGCGTCTGCCAGCCAAGCCCCCAGTGCCCCCTGCAACAGCCCCCCCCGGCCAGTGTCTCTCTGCAGGTAACAGGGTCGCCTGGGCCCCTCTTCTCCCCTCCCCTCCCTGTCCAATGTTCTTCCCTCGCTGGGACCAGATGGGCCGGGCACCGGGATCTCTCCTCTGTAGCCCCTTGTCCGGCGTCTGGCCAGAGCCGGCCGTGTCCTCTGAGCAGGGCTGGGGTCACCAGGGCACCAGACGCCGGCTCCAGTTCTGGGCTGTTCTCTGAAACAACAAACTCCACCCCCCCCCCCAGCTTGTCACATTGAACCAGTGACGTCCCCTTACTAAAGGTGCCCCTGACTTTTCGAGGGAGGATCCTGTGTGCTGCAATCTAGCCCTGGAGACTACAACTCCCATGAGCCCTTGAGGAAACCAGGGGAAGACGCTTGTCCGGGCATGTGGAGGGGGGCTCTGCAGTGCTGGGGCTCCCCATTTTGGGAGAGAGGAGCCAGGCTGCTGATCCCATCCAGGAGCTGTTGTGTTGCAGCTACAGCCTGGCACCGAGAGCCTGCGGGGCTTGGATCCAGCAGGCTGCTGGAGAGGCTGCTGATTGCCCTGGCCGGGAGAGACTCTGGCTGCGCCTGTGGCCGAGGAGGACACACAACCACCAGCGCACAGGAGGAGGCTGTAAGTAACTGGGCTCTTTGGGAAAGTGCTGCCTGGGTCAGAGCTCAGAGCTGGAGACTGACTCTGGGTCCAAGGAGAGGCAGCGTGTCCAGCCCAGGGAGCCAGAGCTGCTGGCATTTGGCGGAGCCTGCTCCAGTGGCAGAGGGAGTTTGCAGCTGGCTGCTCAGCTTGGACTCACACACACAGAACCTCCTCTCCGGTGCAGCCCTGCAAGCAAGTGTCCTGGACTCTGAGGCCGGGGCAGGGCACACTCTGGGGGGATACATGGTGCAGGGCAAATGCTGCTAGATGAGTTCCTGTCATGTCTGTGTGTGAGGAAGTGGGGAGTTTTGGGGGTTCAAAGGGGGGGGTTGCATAAAGGGTGTGCTCAGTGCCCAGCAGCTACTGGTTCAATGTGACAAGGGGGGGGGGAGTTTGTTGTTTCAGAGAACAGCCCAGCATTGGAGCCGTGGTGTCTGGGACCCTGGCGTCCCCGGCCCTGCTCAGAGGACACGGCCGGTTCTGGCCGGACACCAGGCAAGGGGCTGCAGAGAGGGACCCTGGCAACCGGCCCAGCTGACCCCAGCGAGGGGAGAACATTGGATGGGGAGAAGAGGGTTCCAGGCGCCCCTGTTACCTGGGGAGAGACAATGATGGGGGAGGGGCTGTTGCTGGGGGTATCGGAGGCTCTGCTGGGAGACTGGGGCTGTTTTTGGGGACTGAGGGCAGAGCAGGCAGGACTCAGCTGGCTGCAGGGCAGACTCAGACGGGCGGGGCCGGGGGGCCAGGCCGACTGGCCTGAGGGATCCGTTGCTGTTCAAAGCTCAATAACCCTCCTGCTGGGTGCTGGCTGGGAGTCGCTCTGGGCTGGAGAACAGGGCTGGGCTAGTCCCCCTGGGAGGGGAGGCCCCGGGGGTTTGCGAGAGCCAGCTTTTAAAGGCTGCTTCCGACAAGCATCAGTTCCCACCTGCTCCTCCAGCACACGCTGCTGCCCCCACCCCACAGTGCTGTGGCTGTAGCAGAGGCAGCAGCGTGAGGGGCAGGCGGCTCTGCAGGAGCCAGCATGCGCGGGAACCACCTCAAAAGCCTCGGTGGGAGGCAGCAGCCTGGGGTGGGTGTTCCCCAAAAGCACCGGCTCCTGCCCACCCCCCTCAGCTGCCTCGGTGGGAGGCGGCAGCGTGGGGCAGGGGGGCAAGAGGCTTCACAGGAGCAGCTCACCTGAGCTCTACCGCAGCAGCCACGCTGCTCATTGTAGCCATGGCCACTGGCTTTGCAGCGGCTCTGCTCTGAACATGCAGGGAGATGTAGACATAGCCTCAGAGGAGTATGGGCTGCAGCATATAAGAAAGGAAGAAATACAGCGCTAAAACCTTTCACAAAACATTTATTTTCTACTAAATCCACACTGTAAAGACTTAAACACGAATCCTTTATATACACAAACTAACTGAAGACATTAATAAATAGTATTTCATAAGCATTCTCACATTATAAAAGATGTCAGGAACTCTGGCATCATGAAAATGTTTGTAGCAGCCCATTTTTTAAATCTAAATTGTAACTATTATTTTTCAAATTGATAATAAACGGTCCTCAATTGATATTTGAATGTATTGCCACCAAGTGTGATAAACACTGAGGGTATGTCTACACTAGCTCGTTAATTCAAGCTCGGTAGGCAAATCAGGCAACCGGAGTTGCAAATGAAGCCTGGGATTTAAATATCCCGGGCTTTATTTGCATGTTCCCATCCGGCCGCCATTTTAAAATCCCCCTTAGTCCAAACTAACTGCCCACGGCTACACGCAGCAGTTTAAAGTTAATCCGAACTGTCCTTAGTTCGGATTAACCGTTACTCCTCGTGGAATGAGGTGTAACAGGTAGTTCGAAGTAGGGGGCTAGTGTGGACACACCCCCAGGTAGTATTTGCAGTGCAGTAGAACATGTGAGGTGGGCCTGGGTCAGCTAACGTGTGCCGCTGGAGTTATGGCTGTGGAGCTTTACAATGTCAGTGCATTGTAGATGTTCAGGCTATGCCCAGAGCCCAGGATCTTGGACCTCTTGGGGGGGGCTCGTAGCCCAGGCTCCAGTCCAAGCCTGAACATCTGTAGTTAGAGCACCTCCCTCTGACCCCTCGTCCCCTCCCCACACGTCTGAGTGAGCTGACCCAGGCCAGTGCAGGTGTTTTATTGTGGTGTAAATGTACCCTACTGCTTTTACACAGTACTACTTCAGTACAGAGAAAATATAGATTCAAGGTTTTCAGAGAAATTCATATATTGCATAAACATCTCAACATTTTTAGCTCTCCTAGTTTATTTTTCTTGTTGTCCTTTAATTTACAGGTACTACTTCCAGTAGCAATACAATGGTTGCTCCCACAGATGGGCATCATCAGGGCTCGCCAAATGGTGGCGAGCCCCATTTGCCAGCTGCGTGGTTTCGCGCGGTTCTGCGCATGCGCAGATCGCTCTGCACCGGCTCGTCCGGGTTGTAATCTACTCGCCACGGGCGAGTAGATTACATTATTTGTCGAGCCCTGGTCATCATATATATAGTAGCCCAATGTCTGTGAGTCTGTAACGCTGATGTACATGGCCCCGCCCCCGGCCGCGTACGTCACCGTCCCGCCCTGCCCCCCTTTGCCTCGCGCCGTGGCGCTCGGCTGAGTTCTACGCCACTCAGCCGGGCCGCCGCGGGGGAGCCCAAACGGCCACTTGCTCCGCTTGCTCCCCCACGGCGGCCTGGCTGAGCAGTGCAGAACTCAGCCAAGCGCCATGGTGGGAGGCAAAGGGGGGCGGGGCGGTGGCGTACGTGGCCCCGCCCCCTGGCCGCGTATGTCACAAGGGTAGGGTAAAAAAAAAAACCAGACACCCTTGATCGGGGGCTGGAGGGGGCAGGGACCGGCCGGGAGAGGAGCGGGGCTGGCTGGGAGGAGGGGGATGGGGGTAGGACGCAGAGCTGGGGGGGGGTCAGAGGCAGCGTAGCTGGCCAGGGGAGAACGGGGGAGGGGCGGCTGGCAGGAAGCAAAGCTGGTCGGGGGTGGGAGTCGGGGGCAACGAGGCTGGCCGTGGGAAATCGGGAGGAGGAACTGTCTGGTGGGGGGCAGGGAGAGGGAATCGGCCGGCAGGGTGCCGGACTCACCCCGGTGTGTGCATCCCCGATGGATACAGAGGAGAGCGGAGAGAGAGTGAGAGGCAGGAGGGGGAGAAGAGAAAGAGAGAGACGGAGAGAGAGGCAGGAGGTGGAGGAGAGCTGGGAGAGAGAGGGGGAGGCAGTAGGAGGAGGAGAGAGAGACCGAGAGACCAGAGGCTCAGGAGAGAAGACCGATGTGGAGGAGAGACCTGAAAATTGGCTAATTGGCTAGTCTTGACAATAAACATACAAAAGACAATCTTGAAGAGAAGTATCTCCTCATAGATCAGCAGTACTGAGTAATAACTACTGATAACCAATGCAAATAACTGCAGTCTGATCAATTTTCTCAGTTTACACCACATTATTATTGCAGCCAATCAAATAATATATGTAAATTTCTGTTTCTTAATTTAATTTTATTAGGCACCAACAATGCATATATTTCTTGACCTCTAATTTACTCTTCCCAGATTTGTGGATTCTCCTTGTGTGGTGGTCCTAAAATCTGTGGGTTTTATTAAAACAGAGCTGCTACAGTATCAGCTGCATAGCATTTATGTGGCTTTTTGTTTGTTTTTTAAAGGCTTGTCTACATGCGGAAATTTACCAGCAGAACTGTATCTTTATAATTATTCTGTTATAACTCCTCGTGTTTACACTCTTATTTCAGTGTCAATGTCTAGAAAAACTGCTGTTTTCTGGTTTAGTTTTTGTCAGTTTGAAAACAGCATAAACTAAAAGTGGAATCAGAGTGTTCATGCAGAGAATTATACTGTTATTACTATATTCTTATTACTGGCACAACTATACAGAATAAACTTCTGTAAGCAGACAAGTCCCTCATTACAAGAAAACGAAAATGTCAGATATAATGGACAGGGCTATCTAGAGGGTGGTATGCCGCGGGCCCCCAAACAGAGTGGTGCTGGGCCCCCATGCTCCCAAGTTGCAGTGCCATTCATTGAACTTTTGCCCACCCACTCCTTTTCCCAAGTCATGACATGAGAAAAGGGCCGTACGTGAGTGGCGCTCTGAATCCCGTCATCAGATTGCAACCTCCAGAGCAGGGAGCTGGACCCAGTCCAGTGAGACAGAAGCTGCTGTTGCAGGGAGAATGTGAAGCAGATTCCTTCTCCAGCTCTGCTCTGTGTTTGTTTTTGAACCCTTGGTGGGAGGAGCTTCTGTTTCAGATTTTCCTTGGATCCCCAGAAATGTCTATGTGGCCCTACTAAGGGAGAGCTCAGTGCTGTGAAATGTCTATGTGGCCCTAAGAGCTCTCCAGTTGTTTATGGAAGGTATTCGATGCAAGATTCTGAACTTTGCTTGTCAGAGATGTAACACAGAACTTGCATCCCAGGAGGATGTGCAGTTCGGGTGGCTTTGCATCTCCCAGTCTTAAGCTATTCTTGAGGCTAGAGATGACTCCAGTTACCAGAGACAGTGCTGGAGGCTGTCTGATTCCAGCAGTCTCCTTGGGCTGACTTCCAAGCTGCAGCATTGCCTAGAATCGCTGTAGGTGTGCATTCTGCAATAACATTCATAATATACACCTAGCACCCATGTTTGGAAATGGGCTGAGGGGGTCTCTAGGAAGCAGCCATATGTCTGGGATAGGAGAATTCTGCACTGGCTGGAAAAGGGGTTTTTAAGGCTCATTTATGTTGCTCTAACCATTTTCTACAGCATAAAGGGACCAGAGTGAGGGGTGAGCATTTCCTCCTGTGCATATTTGTCAATTCGTCTGTTGACTTTGTTTTGGCAGATAAGTAAGCCTACGATTGTGCCATGGATATTTTTAGTAACAGTCAAAGACAGCACATGGGCAATAAAGAAAAAACCATGGAAACCGTGACTTGTTCCTGACTGCTACTAAAACTATCCACGAGGAAGGCGCTGGGCAGCTGAGAGGTAGCAGGGAACTTTGGGGCCACCACCATCTGTGGGGGTTCAGAGCTGCGGAGGATCCCTGCCCTGTGGCAGCAGCTGGGGTCCCCCTACACTACAGTGATGGCTGAAGAGCTGCAGGGTACCCCAGCTGCCCATGGCAGTTCGGAGCATGGTGCCTTACCTGGTGGTGGCACCTCACAGCTCCCTGCCATTGTGGGAGTGGCAAGACCCTGCAGCTCCCTGCTGCATTGGAGCTGAAGTCACAGAGGTCTCTGCAAGTCACAGATACCACGAATTCCATGACCTCTGTGACAAACTCACAGCCTTAACGACAAGATCGACTGAGTGTAAACTCCTTTGGGATAAGAGCCACTCTTGTTGTGCTTTTAAAATGCCTAACACACAAGCTCTTCACAATTACTTCTTCTCTTAGAGATATCTATCATCCTCAGTTTCAATTCATATTTACCTCTCTATCGTGTTTACTACAAAATATTATTGATACGTTATTTACTGTGTACATAAACACTGTATTCAGCCAGGGTTCTAAAGAAATATACTATTGCAAAAGATTGTCTCACTGAGGCACATGAAGTGAAATTACTACAATGAAAAGTGCTCCTGACTCATTTAATAGAGAGCAGTTGGATGGTTTGGGTACCATACAACAAAATGTATGGTTCTCTTTGTAATAGAAATTATTTTGCATAAAATATAGTTACATTAAAAAGGAGGCTTTGTGTAAAGCCCTGAATTGCTGTATCATTCTAAAGCAAAACAGGCCCCTTACTAACACTCATATAGTCATTTGTTCAGCTATGTGCATCTAGATATCTACAGTGGATTGAATAATAACTCGAACCGCCAGCACCGCAGGCTGGAATCTCGCTACAGCAGAGGATGGAGGATCGTACGAAGAGGAAAAAAGTAATATGTGTTTTGTTAAATATTTGAGTAAATAAAGCCTAGAATTTCACAAATATTAAAACCTGTTGGATAAAGATGAGAGGATAAATTCACCTTTATTCCGAAAGAGTGACCAGGGACTGTGGGGAATAGGCGATGAGCTAGGCTGCTTTCTCTTGCATCCAGACCAAAAGAGTTTCACCAAACCCTTTAGCTCTACTCTCCTAGTCGTAAGGTTGCTTCTGAAGTTGCAACTAATAAAACAGAAACTCAGTTTCCATAGCAGGATGCTGGACAGGTTGGGGAGTCAGATGTTGTAATGCTTTCTCTTCCCTTGGATGTTACACCTTCAGCCAACATGGGGGTCCACAGGAGCATACAGGTCTATGCATCACCCTTAAGACAACTGCTGCTGGCTCCAATTTCACCTGTGCCACTGTCAGAATAGGCCAAGCCTCTGGCCTTCTCTTCACATACAGCACTGCAGTGGCACGGCTGCACCGCTGTAGTTCTCTAGTGAAGAGACAACTGTGCTGACAGGAGAACTTCTCCCATTAGCTTAGAGTTAATCAACTTTTCCAAGAATAGGTGGCTGTGTTTAAGGAAGAAACTCTCCCATTGACATACCACTGTCTACACTGGGATTAGGTTAGTATAAACACATTGCTTGGGGTGTGGATTTTTCAGACCATGGAAGGACACATTTATACTGGTATAAGTCCAGTCTTCATCTGCTGATGGTGAAGTGGGGATTTCCTCACTCTCTACCCCATGATGGCCTCCCATACATACATTAAATTACAGATATGCCAATGAGACCCATCAGACAATCTGTTTATTACCACTCTTAGGGTATGTCTACAGTAGCCCCCTAGTTCGAACTACCTGTTAAACCTCATTCCAGGAGGAATAACAGGTAGTTTGAACTAGGGCTTTATTTCGAACTACCAGGTCCCTGCCGCGTGTAGACGCGGGCAGTTAGTCCAGACTTGTAAATTTAAAAAATGGCAACCGGCCGGGAAGATGCAAATCAAGTGCGGGATATTTAAATCCTAGGCTTGATATGCAATTTCGAATGCCTACATTAGCCTCCCTAGTTCGAACTATGGGGCTAGTGTAGACATACCCTTAGACACTGTATAGGCTGCATTGGAATTGAAAGGTGTGATCCAAAACTTACCCATTGCTCCCCATTAGAGTCTTCACCCTAGCCCTCTGTGTGTCATCTGTCTAACCTTTGTTGCATGCCTGATGCTTCTGTATGTAGTTATGGACCTTCTGAGGTCCAGTTCCCCCCCTAGCATCAGGAAAGCTGGGGACTGACATATTCATCAATGGGGAACAGCCTAGTAATGCTGTAATGCTGAATGAAGAGCTTGTAGAAAGGGCAAATCCTGGGTCAGATGAGCCAAAAGTTTCTTCTTCAATGAGAGGTGAAATCTCTCTACAGTGCCATTAGCCTGACCGTGGTACCTGGGGCTACAGACATGCCAGGGCACTTTGTCTGCTGGAATTGAGTGAAACAATCAGAAACAAACTTCAGTCTGTTATAATAATTGTTGTGCAGGGATAATCCCATCTAACGAACCACTCCTCCACTGATCACAGATTACTTGTGATAGGTACTAGGCTGTTAGCTGCTACCATTTGGAAAAAGATTTTAAGTTACTAATAGGCTCCACAGATGCTGTGGGGAAGGAACTATTTCTCTGCCTATGTCTAGCTGTATGGACTCTCATGGCCCAGGTGATAGTAGGGTAAGAATCAGATGTACACTGACTTGCTTATAGGATTTACTACTAAGTAAACATGGTTCACAATTTCAGAACAATTCTTCAATATTGCTTTCAGTTCCTGAACATCATTCTGCCGTGGGAGATCACTGCCTCATATGTACCACATGCATTTTATGGGCAGTGGCCAGCACCTCTTGTCCACGTGTCCTCTAGAAATTCTACCTCTACGTCACAAAATAGACCTTGATCACCCCATAATGACAATTCATGTCCTAGATTAAAATAAGACCCCCTGATAATCTGGAATAAATTTTGGCCAAACCTGATGAACATATTTGAGAACTTTCTTGTAACAATACATCCTGTTGTCTCGAACAATAATTTAGGAGTGGCAAGAGAATATTCAGTCATGGCATTATTATCCTCGCCCTGGCTCATAAACCTCCTTTCTGTGGATTTATCAGGTGAAGCCCAGGACAGCTGATCAGCCACCTGATTGCCTTACCTGGATGTTACAGTATTGAGGAATTGTACTCATGTAGATGATCAAGCCATTTGTGAATATGAAGGTGTCAGAGCTCTGGTCCAGACGGCATTAATAGTGTAGTTAATGGCTTGTGATGTGAAAGCTTGCTAGGGCCTCCTGCTCCCCAGCTGAGTATTTATGCTCATCTGAGGAGAGAACTCAGGAGGTGAATGCTGCTGGTTATTCCATCCCCTGGTGGATCTGGGAGAGCACAGTGCTGTGAACTCTAACTAAAGCATCCTATATGACAATAGCAGGGGCTCGTAAGGCAAAGTGTGCCAGTGCAGAAGCTGAAACAAAAGACAGGACTATGCAGCACTTTAGAGACTAACAAGATGGTTTATTAGGTGATGAGCTTTCGTGGGCCAGACCCACTTCCTCAGAACAAATTGTGGAAGAAAATTGGCATGACCCTATATACCAAAGGGATACAATCAAAAAAAGTGACCACATATAAAATTGACAAATCATATTTTAGAACAGAGAGGAGGTGGGGGGGGGGGGAGGTTAGTGTCTATGAGATAATGATATTAGGGGTGATAATTGGGGAAGCTATCTTTGTAATGGGTAAGGTAGTTAGCCTCTTTGTTAAGGCCCATTCATAAAGTGTCAAATTTAAGCATGAATGACAGTTCTGAGGTTTCCCTTTGTAGTTTGGTGTTAAAGTCTCTTTGAAGCAGGATGCATGTAGTTAGGTCTTTGAGACAATGCCCAGTCTGGTTGAAATGACAAGAAACTTTTTTCTTTGTGAAACTGTCTGATGTCTGTTTTGTGTGCATTGATTCTTTGGCGAAGTGTCTGAGAAGTTTGTCCAATATACATAGCAGACGGACATTGTGGGCACATGATGGCATAAATTATATTTCTGGATGAGCAGGAATATGTGTTCTTGATCTTGTAACTGAAATGGTTAGGTCCAGTGATGGTGTCAGCAGAGTAAATATGTGGACAAAGTTGGCAGCAGGGTTTGTTGCAAGGGAAAGTTCCAGAGTTGGTATTAGTGTGGTATGTCCTGTGGTTGTTGGTAAGAATCATCCTGAGGTTAGGTGGTTGTCTATAGGAGACGATGGGTCTGTCTCCCAGAGCCTCTCGGAGTGTAGTATCCTGTTCCAGTATAGGTTGTAGTTTATTGATAATGTGTTGGACGGGTTTAAGTTGGGGGCTATAGGTAATGACAAATGGTGTTCTATTGTTGGTTTTCTTGAAGTAGATGGTTTCTGGGTATTCGTCTGGCTCTTTCAATTTTTTTTTTAATTTCCTTGGGTGGGTAATTGAGGTTTACAAAGGCTTGGTGGAGATCCTGAAGTTTCTGGTCTCTGTCAGTGGGATTAGAACAGATGTGGTTGTACCTAAGGGCTTGGCTATAGATGATGGATTGTATGGTGTGTCCTGGATGGGAGCTAGAGGCATGTAGGTAACTGTATGAGTCAGTGGGTTTTCTGTAGAGAGTGGTGTCTAATTTACCATTGGTGATTTGTACTGTGGTGTCCAGGAAATGGATCTCTCGTGTTGAATGGTCCAGGCTGAGATTGATGGTGGGGTGTAGGTTGTTAAAGTCTCTGTGGAATGCATCCAGTGTTTCTTGGCCATGGGTCCAGATCATAAAGATGTCATCGATGTAGTGTAAGTAGAGGAGGGGTAAAAGGGGACGGGATCTGAGGAAACGTTGTTCTAAGTCAGCCATAAAGATGTTAGCGTACTGTGGGGCCATGCGGGTACCCATGGCTGTGCCGCTGAGCTGGAGGCAGAAGCTGGTATGTTGTTTAAGATTGCACACTGCCTGTGAACACTCTGGAGTCCAGTTTCAGACAGCATCCTTTATAACGAGAAGTCATTCTTCCGCTCTACTCTGTGCTGAATAGGCCTCATTTGAAGTATTGTGTCCAGTTCTGGGAACCACATTTTGAAGAAAGATGTGGAAATATTGGAGAAGGTCCAGAGAAGAGCAACAAAAATGATTAAAGATCTAGAAAATATGAGCTATGAGGGAAGACTGAAAGAATTAGGCTTGTTTAGTTTAGTTTAGAAAAGAGAAGAGTGAGAAGAGACATGAGAGCAGTTTTCAAGTATCTGAAAAGGTGTTACAAGGAGGAGGGAGAAGAATTGTTCTCTTTGGCCTCTGAGGACAGGACAAGAAGCAATGGGCTTAAATTAAGTATGGGAGGTTTAGGTTGGACATTAGGAAAATCTTCCTAACTGACAAGGCGGTTAAACACTGGAATAAATTGCCTATGGTGGTTGTGGAATCTCCATCTCTGGAGATATTTAAGAGCAGGTTAGACAGACACCTGTCAGGGATGATCTCTAGACAGTGCTTGGTCTTGCTTTGAGGGCAGGGGACTGGACCTGATGACCTCTTGAGGTCCCTTCCAGTTATAGGATTCTATGATTCTATAACAGGGGCCATGAACATACAGTAAGCAAAGCATAATCTTGCACAAAACAAAGGTAATAGTTAATCCAAGAAATGAGAGGAGTTCTGACTTGTCCATCCTCATTGGACTGCAATGGCATGTTTGCACTTGCTGGCAGATGACTCACAAAATCCAGTTGATCCTAAAGAAGAACACACTTCTACATGTTCTGGCTCCAAAGATGGTCCTTAAATCAGCGTAGTAGTACTGTATGTATGGAAGCATCGTGCTCAGAATGAGATGGTCCATGAACCACAGCTGGAACCAGGGTCAACAACATGTTTCTTCATCCACTGACAACTGGGGCAATCCTCTCTGTCATGCACATAGTTACTTGAAATTCTCAAAACACTGTAGAGGTTGAACTTCTCTAGTCCAACACACTCTCATCCAGCAACATCAGTGGTCCGACATGATTTTAGTTAGCCAGATGTCCATTTTTTATTACATCAACAGAATCAAACTGTTTAGGCTGGCTTTCTATTTATTTCCGGCTGTAACCGGCCATTCCAAAGGCCAGTCCTTCTCATCAAGAAGAATATATAAGATGGATAACATAATGTATCTCACTGTCTTTTTAAGTTAGCTAGTGTACTGTTCTGCCTTTGAAGGGTTTGCATGGGAGCATAAGGAGATGTAGGGAGTTTACATGGCTCTGACAGACATAATTATTCAAAAGATTCCAATCTTCCACATGAGGCACTTGCGTACTTGCAGTGGGATTCACTTTGACAACTTTTTGAATTACCACAATTACTGTTGCGTAAGAAACCACTCTCTATTTTAACATTTATTTGCATGGCTTTTCTCATCTGGACACTTTTGTTTTTCATGATCTGTAGCCGGGAACACGCAAATCAAGTGCAGGATACTTAAATCCTGGGCTTAATTTGCAATTCAGTCGCCCTCATTAGCCTCCCTAGATCGATCTAGGGGGCTAATATAGAGGTTCCAAAGAGGATGGAGAGAGGCTGTTCTCAGTAGTGACGGATGGCAGAACAAGGAGCAATGGTTTCATGTTACAATGGGGGAGGTCTAGGTTGGATATTAGGAAAAACTATTTCCCTAGGAGGGTGGGGAAGCACTGGGATGGGTTACCTAGGGAGGGGGTGGAATCTCCATCCCTAGAGGTGTTTAAGTCTTGGCTTGACAAAGCCCTGGCTGGGTTGATTGAGTTGGGATTGGTCCTGCTTTGGGCAGGGGGCTGGACTTGATGACTCCTGAGGGCTCTTCCAGCTCTATGGTTCTATGATTCTAAGGATCTGGGGAGAAGGGGGGGATGTGCCCCCCCCATGCCCTGGGACAGTGAGACACAAACAGCAGCTCCCTGTGAACCTCCCCTTGCAAAGCAGGATCTGCGGGGCCCAGGGGCTGGTGCGGAGCCCCCCAGGGGCTGGGGATGCTGCCAGGGAGGGGGTGGGGGCAGAACTGGCCTGGGGAAGGAAGCCTACGAGCCCCCCTCCGCGCCCTGGGGTCCCCCCGCAGCTCAGCCCCGCTGCTTTGCCGGACACTGGCTTGTGTCCCGGACACCTGGGTCCCCGCCCCCGCTCTGACCTGCCAGGGGAACCCAGGCCCAAGGGCCACCCGGCCGGGGGGGGGCCTCGCCCCATCTCCCGTCGCTGCTGCGGGACGCGCCGGGCAGCAGACGCTTGGTCCCTGTGGGGCAAGGGAGAGAGGTGCAGGGAGAGGGGGGGCAGGAAGCTCTGCCCTCGCCTGGCTCAGTGCTGGCACCGGGTCCAGCCCCTTTCCTGCAGCCCAGCCTGCCTGGGGGTCTGGCCCTGGCACCTGCGACCGCCCCCAGTGGAAACTCGGAGGCTGCCGAGCGAGAAGTGGCCCCAGGGGGAAAGGACCCGGACCCGGACAGGGGCGGCTCCGGCTCCGGCCCCCTGGAGGGAAGGGCGGGGGTGTTCTGCTCGGCGCACGTGGCCCGGGCTGCAGGATCTGCGGAACTCACCGCCACGGGGCCCTACCAGGGCTTCAGCCCCGGCATTGGCCGTGCGGGTCCTGGCACCCTGGCAGCTCTGTGGGGCACCTCACCCAGCCTCGGCTCCCACGGGCCGCAGCTCGCCCCCTCCAGCCCAGCCCCCCAGGGGCCTGATGTCTCCCCAGCTGTTGCATCGTGCCCTGCGACTGAGCCTGCTCCTGATCTCCACCCACCCTCCCGCCTGCCTGTCACCCTGTGCCCAGCCCGCGGGTCGGCCCCGCTCCTGGGTCCTGGGCTCTGTCTGCCTGGGGCACCCTGTCGCCCGTCGCCCTGGTGTGCTGAACAGAAGCCTCCGGGAACTTTTTCAGGGGGATAAGGCAACAGGCGCGTTTACTGAGCAGAGATAGATCAGTCCAGACTTTGTCATTGGCCTGTGATCCAGCACACTCATTCACACTCACCCCCCCCACACCCATCCACTCACACACACACTCAGGCACACACACACACACCCCACACTCATTCACACCCCTTTGTGCTCCCCCTCAATAGTCCCTCCCACTAGTTGCTCCCCTCACTGCACCGGCAGGTGAGGTAGGCGGGGGAGGGGTGGAGCCGGATCGCTGCTCCCACGTGGACAGGAGGGAAACCCGGGGTCCCCCTGCAAGAGCCTCCGATTTCTCCCTCTCCTGCCCCAGCCAGTCAGCACCTCCATGTGCAGGGGGAGACTTGTGGGGCCATTTTCATGCTGCTTCCAAGCGGGTCCCAGGGCAGGCCCTTGCTGCCTGACTCCCAGGGCGTCTCTCCGTCCAGTCTCCCCAGTGAGCTCCCTCCCCGATCTCACCCCCCTTGGCGGCTCCCAGCCCCCCTCCGCCCGGCCCGCCCCCTCCCATTCATGTCCACAGGCCATCCCTGCAAGGGGAGAGGTCCGCCCTACTCCTAGCAAAGGATTTTCCTTTCCCCTAACCAGGAACGGGAAGGGCTTGATGGCAGGTTTCGCCGGCAAAGGCTGCAGAGCAGGTTTCTCCGAACACGAGGGATTCTATGGGAAGGCGGAACACAAAGATCCATCCAAACGGACCGGGTGTGTCTCTGGACGGACTGACGCAGGTTCTCTGAATACAGAGACCGGAGAGCGACACACGGGTCCAGGGAACGTTACCGGCATTTCGCCACATTGTCCCCGCAGGAGCAGTTCTTACCTGGGCAGCACTTCAGCGTTCTGGGTGTTTTAAAGCTCCCCAGCTGCCGCCTCCCACCACCCGCAGTCCTGTGTCCAGCTCTGTGTCCCCTGACGCAGAGATCCCCCGTGTGGGCTGGTCCCACAGTGCCAGGGTGCCCGATGCAGGGCGGGCAGCTCAGCGCCTGTGCGGACCCACGACCCGCAGAGCCTGTCGGCTTTCCCCGTCGGAACTGATCGCCGCCTGAGCCCTGTCACTGCCACTGAGCTACGTCTGTGAAGCCCCGGGCCTCTCTCCCAGCAGGGTCCGGCTCTTCGGGGGGGGGGGGGGGGGCTGTCTCAGGCTGCTCTGCTCTCGGACCGGGGGGGCAGGCCCATTTACGTCCTGGGTCACGTGATGCCTGCATGAGCCTGTCGGGTTTGGCCGGGCTCCTCTGTTCAACAGGACGAGAGTCCGCTGAGCCGGCCGCCTGTTCCAGGCCTTCCCCAGCCAGGTGCCCCGCAGAATGGACGTCCGGGGTGTGGGCGCTTTGGGGTGCGAGGGGGGCTCTGTCCCCGTCGGGCTTCAGACCGCTGCCAGGCTCCCCGCTCCCACGGGGCAAGGCTGAATTCTGGCCCCTGGTGCCCTGGGCTCCTGGGTTTGTGGATACACCTGAAATGGGGGCCAAGGGGGGGCCCAAGGGGGGGTTCATGATCAGCTGCCCACGGAGGTGCTAATGGGAAACGATCTGGAGGACTGGCCGGGCAGCACTCGGAATGTCCTGGTCCTCACCCGGAGCCAGAGTCGGCAGGGGGTGCAGGACCCCCCCAGAGAGGGGAAGGGAAGCAACGCAGGTAGGGCTGGACAGTGGCAGCCCAGAGACTCCAGCCCAGGGCAGGGAAACTGAGGCACAACCCTCTGGGGCCATAAACACCAGCCCAGCAGCCGAGTTCCAGATGGAGCTGCATAAGGATCCCTCTTTAGAGAAGCTGAGGGCCTGGCTGACCAGGGCAGTTCCGGGTCCTGGTCCCTGGGGAGGGCTGCAGGGAGAGATTCCCGTGGGAGAAGGGATTCCTGGACCGGGAATGGACCGGCCCAGGACAAACTGAATCCTGGGAGCTGGTGGTGCCCCAGAGGTCCTGTCGCAGGCTGCTGTTCCTGGCCTACGATATCCCCTTTTTATGGCACTAAGGAGTCTGGCGCAGCAGGCAGACGCGCTGCTGGCCATTTTCAGCAGGGTAGGGTTCCCCCAGGAGGTCCTCACGGACCAGGGATCCAACTTCACTTTGGCCCCGCCCCGGTGCTTGTGGGAGAAGTGCGGGGTCCAGCACACCTGGGCCTCAGTGTATCACCCCCAGTCCAACGGCCGGTGGGGAGATTTAACGGGACACTCAAACGAATGCTGGAAACCTTCATGGACCAGCACCCGCAGGCCTGGGACAAGGACTCACCCAGCTGCTGTTTGCGGACAGGGAAGTGCCCCAGGAATCCAGCGGTTCTCCTCGGTTGAGTTGCTGTAGGGAGAAGGGGAGGGGCCCCCTAGACCTGACGAGGGGTGACTGGGAAGGGAAGGCCTCTCCGGATGGCGAGTCAGTGGTGGACGTACTGACCTTCCGGAAAAGGCTCGCTGAGCTCATGAGCCTGGCCAGGCCCAGAGGAGGCAGGAAGCCTGGTACAACCGCTCGGCACGTGCCTGTTCCTACGCCACTGGGGACCGGGGGCGCTCCTCATCCAGGGGAGGAAGAACAAGCTGCAGGGGTCTGGGACGGTCCCTCTGAGGGCGTCAGACAGGTAACGGGGTGAGCTCTGGAGTGGAGCTGCCCAGCCGGGCCCACCGCCAGCTGGTGACCATGCCAGCATGAGGAAGCCGTACCGGGACAGGAACAGGCGGGTGTTGGCCGTGTGGGGCGGGGGGAGGAGAAGGTGGAGGATCCCCTGGTGGGTCTCCCAGAGGGTGGGGGGTGGAGAAGAAGGGCCCAGGCGACCCTCTTACCTGGGGAGAAGACACTGGACGGGGGAGGGGCTGTTGCGGGGGCTATTGGAGGCTCTGCTGGGCGACTGGGGGTTGTTGTTTTTGGGGACTGAGGGCAGAGCAGGCAGGACTCAGCTGGCTGTGGGGAGACTGATGTGGGGGCCGGGGTGCCAGGCCGACAGGCCTGAGGGATCCGTTGCTGTTCAAAGCTCCATAACCCTTCTGTTGGGTGCTGGCCGGGAGTCGCTCAGGTCTAGAGAACAGGGTGGCACTATTCCCTCTGGGAGGGGAGGCCCTGGGGGGTCCAGAGGGAGGGGCCCCCTGAGGGGCTCATGGCGGAGGCAGGCAACTGGAGGCCCTGAGAGGCGCCGTCCTGGAGGCGGAGGGGTGGACCCCCCCAGGTGAGAGGGGGCCCCCCCCAAGAGAGGTTCGCTGCACTGGAGTGGCCCCCTGAGGAAGGGCTGTCTCACTGCTGCTGGAGAGGGGGGTTCCGCTCAGGAGCCGAGGGGCCAAGTGTGGGCACCACCTGTGAGCCGTGACACCCCCCGCTCCTGCGGCGCGGCGCTGACCTGGCTTTTCTGGCTTGCAGGGTGACCGAGACATTCAGGATCCCACACTCGCCTTTGCCTCGGGAGACCAGAGGCCGGTGCCCGGGCCAGCCCCGCCGGGAGAGCGGCACTGTCTACTCGGACATAGAAGCGGAATGAGAGCGATTGGCTTGGGACTGCGGGAATCACTGCCCCCCCCCCCGATGGGGAACTGCCCCCCAGCCAGGCAGGCTGCTACAGCACCTCCCCCTCCCTGCAGCATTTGCTGGGGGGCAGCTGCCGTCTCCCGCCTGCTCACACCTGCCCCCAACCTTACCTGGGGAGGGTCTCACACCCTTCTGGGGCGAGGGCCGTCAGGACTCAGACCGTATCAAAGCTTTGCTAAGGTCAGGGGCTATCACATCCACCGACCCTCCCCCCCCCCCCCCACCTCGTCAGAGAAGTGAATCGGGTTGGCCAGGCAGGACTTGCCCTTGGTGAATCCACGTTGACTCTTCTGATCACTGTCGCCTCTTGCAAGTGCCTCAAAATTGACCCCTGGGTCTCGCCCCAGGTCCGGCAGCAGCGGGCTCTGGTGGGTTCCAGTGCAGGGGCCAGGACTCCTGGGTTCACGCTGTTTGCACGGGGGCCAGCAGGAGGGGGCTGTGCAGGGTGTGTGTGAACAATTAGAGCTGACACCAGGACCCTGACCCCCTGCTGTCAGACAGGCACTGGGCCGGGGGGCTGCAGGGGAGATGGCTGGGCGCGGCGGCAGGGGGTCGCTCACAGGGGGGATTTGTCTCACGGTCGATGCTGTTTCTATTAAATGAAATGGCACGATCATCCCCATGACTCCCGAAGTGAGTGTGGTCAGGACCCGGACAGGCCAGCGCTGGGACACACCGATTCTGGGGGTGGGACACCGGGACGGGCCAGCGCTGGGACACACCGATACCGCGGGTGGGACACCGGGACGGGCCAGCGCTGGGACACACCGATACTCCAGGGTGCAGCCAAGGTGCACATGGGGGCGGGGGAAGGGCTGCTCAGCTGGAGACATTTTCCCTGTAGTGATGCTGAGAGGCAGGGCAGGGGGAGGCCCCCCCCGAGAGTGAGTCCCGACCGCGCCCACGGGCCTGGGGCTGCCAGTCGGAGCCGCTCACACCCTGTCCTTGCCGGGGCAGGCTGGGGCTAACCCGCACCCCGTGTCACAAGGGGGGGAGCCCCTGGGCCTGCCCCCCACTTGCAGCCAAGGGGCTCCCAGTGCGGCACAGACTGGGCAGCACAGGTGCAGGAGCAGGCAGGGCAGCCCAGCCTGGGGAGAGAGGCCCAGAGCCAGGGCCTGCCTCCCCCCCATACACCCCATGCAGCTGGTGCCCTTTGCCCTGTGTGCTGGGAACAGGTGTTGCCTGTTCACTCTCCTCCCCCACTCACGTTATGGAAGTGTCAGCAATTCTCAACATCACCTGGCTGTTGGGGCAGTGCCCAGGGAAACTGAGGCACGGGCGGGGTGACTGGAGGACAAAGGGAATAAAGTCCCACACGCTGCACTTCGTCGCCAGCTGGGCTGGGGTGGCTGGGCCCCACTGGGCCAGGGGCCATGAGCTGGGCAGGCGGGTGGTCCAGCGGGTGCCCCGGAGAAGGGGGAACGGCTGGATAGCACAGTCCTGCACAGCGGGGCCCAGTCAGGGCGGGCGAGGAGATGGGCGGAAACGCGCCCACCAGGAGGGGGTCGGCAGGCCCGGGGTGTGCGTGTGAACCAGGCTAGGTGGGGCCTCGACCTCCAGCCGGGCAGGGCACAAAGAATCAAACACTTGCCATATTTTCCTGCCCCCTGGCCGCGACTCAGTTTCCCCTCTTGCTGAGCCTGGGCCCTGCTGCAGCTGAGATTCATCAGCCCAGCCAGGACGCTGAGGGGCAACGATCACTCTGATCGTTTCTGCCCAAAGCAGATTTTTCCCACCCACGTGCGGAATAATTGTCACGTGCAGCGAGGCCCGTGGGAACGTGCACCACCGGGGAAACACAAACCCTGCTGTGGACCCTGCTCACTGGTGCGTGGCATCGGAGTCTCCCGTGGGCGTCGCACGAGCACCCGGCTCACAGGGCACGTGCTGGGGGGCGCCAGGCTGGCCTGGCCCAACTCCCCCGCCCCTCGGAGGTGCTGGCTGGTTGGCAGAGGCTTTCCGGAGCTACTGCCTGGGGGCGTCTGCGCCAGGGCCTGGGCTCAGCTGGGCCGACTGGAGGGGCGGGGGCTGGGGGGACTCCAGGGGCCGTGCCCGAGGGCTGGGTGACAGTCTGGGAAAGCCCCTGGGAAGCCCAGCCAGACCCTCTCACTGCCCCGGGCCCCCCGCAATGGCAGCTGCCTGGCAGGAGTGGGGGTGCCGCCTCCCCGAGCTGCCGCCACATTTCCCCAGCCAAGAGCAAGGGGGCCGGGGGAGCAGCCGCACAGACCCGTCCTGGGCAGGAGCCGGGACTCGTGGGTCCTCCCCCAGTGCGGGGGGGGCCGGGCAGTGGAGGCGAGTGGTTAGAGCTGGGGGTGGAGCCTGTGGCCAGCCGGGCTGTTGCTGGCTGGTGGGAACACGGACGTTTCCTTCTTTGGTTCCTCCTCATGGAGCTTCACTAGAAAGTCTCCAGATTAACGAGATCCCTGGAAATCTGGCTCCTCCCCCGGAGCCCTGCCCCCCCCCCGGAGCCCTGGCTCCCCCCCCCCCCCAGAACCCGTCCCCCACCCAGGCGCCCGGACAGGAAGAAAAACCCCTTTGTGCCGCAGGGTTGTTTAGCGCCGATGCCAGGAAAGTGACAAACGAAAAGGAAACGCAGAGAAACCTCCCCCCCCCAACCACCCAAGAGTGCAGCCTCCCCCCTCACCTCCCACAGGCACCCCAGGGTGCAGCCCCCCCCCCACACAACCCATTCCCCTTGATGTCCGAGTCACTGGCCAGGCCCTGTCCCCTCGCCCAGGGAGACCCCAGCCTGTCTCTGGGGCCTGGCTGGGGGGGGGGACCAGGAGGCCAGGCCCGGGGAAGTTGCCTCAGTCAGGTGGGGCAGGAATCCCCCTTCTTACCCCCAAACAGCTCCCCTCCCGGCACAGGGGTGGGGGGGCTACACGCCTCGCCCCGAGGGAGCCCCCAGACAGACAGGCCTGGTCGCTGCGGGAGGGGGGGGGCTTCCCGGTGTGAATCCCACAGGGAGGGGCTGACCCCCGCACCCCGCAGCTCTTGCAAGGGCCCAGACGCCTGGGTCCCCCACGCCCCCCCGGGGACTCCTGCCCACCCCCGGGGGCGCAGGCTGCTGGAGAGCGTGTCTGGGGTGGGGTGCAGCGCCGGGCCCCCCTCCCAGTGGGGGAGCAGGCCGGGGACGGACGTGGCTGTGACGGGGGAGGGGCTGCCCGGCGCCCGGACGCCTGGGTCCCCCGGCAGGGCCAGCTGGGAACAGGCGTCACCGGGGGACTCTGCCCCGTGAGCGGCCTTGGGCTGCGTCCTCATTGCGGGAACCGCCCCGCCCGGGGCTGTGATGGGGGAGGGGCAGGCTGCGCCAGGCGAGCTACAAACCCGGAGATCTGGGGGGGCAGGTTTGGCTCCTCCATGCTGCCGTGGGGGGCCCCTCCCCCAGCCCCAGGCATGAGCTGGTGCCCACAGGCCTGCGTGGAAGGGGGGGGAGGCAGGGAGCTTTATGGGGGGAGGGGAAGGGGAAGTGGGGGCTGGATGGAGGGGGGATGGGGGAGGGGCCTGCCTCTGTGATAAGGGAGGGGAAGCAGAAGTGGGGGGCTGGATGGGGGAGGGTGGATGGGGGAGGGGAGGGGAGGGGCCGGCCTATGTGGTAAGGGAGGGGAAGGGGAAGTGGGGGGGCTGAATGGGGGAAGGTGGATGGGGGAGTGGAAGGGGGGCTGTGTGATAACAGTGGGGGAGGGGAAAGAGACTGAAATCCAGAACATCTTTGGTGGCATTCTCTGAAATGCTTCCAGTTCCACGCGCAGGGCCAGATAGACAGGCAGAACTTCAGAGTCTCAATGCGTGGATGAGACGATGGTGCAGGGAAGAGGGGTTTAGATTTATTAGGAACTGGGGACACTTTTGGGGTAGGGGGAGCCTATACAGGAATGATGGGCTCCACCTAAATCAAGGTGGATCCAGACTGCTGGCATTAAACATTAAAAAGGTCGTAGAGCAGTTTTTAAACTAAGAGGTGGGGGAAAGCCGATTGGTGCGGGGGAGCACCTGGATCGGACGGAGACTTCTCTTACACGAGGCTCCATAAGTAGGGATTCCCTAGAAGTTAGTCAGATAGGGAACGTGGGAAATAATATATGGGCAAGATCAGATGTGAAACAATCGTGCATAAAAAAATCCAATGTGTCTGTGAAAGGCGGACATATAAATAGTGGTAGTTTTCTAACATGCTTTTACACTAATGCTAGGAGTCTGTCTAATAAGATGGGTGAACTGGAGTACCTCATATCAAAGGAGGAAGTTGACATAATAGGCATCTCAGAAACATGGTGGAATGAGGACAATCAGTGGGACGCTATCATACCGGGATATAAATTATATCGGAAAGACAGAACAGGTCGTGCGGGTGGCGGAGTGGTACTATATGTGAAGGATAATATAGAATCAAATGAAGTAAAAATCCTAAAGGAATCAAAATGTTCCATAGAATCATTATGGATAACAATTCATTCCTCTAATATGAATATGGCATTAGGAATATATTACCGACCACCTAACCAGGACAGTGATAGTGATGCTGAAATGATAAGGGAGATTAGAGAGGCTACCAAAATAAAAAACACAGTAATAATAGGAGATTTCAATTATCCCCATATTGATTGGGTGCATGTCACCTCAGGACGGGATTCAGAGATTAAATTTCTTGATGCCTTAAATGACTGCTTCTTGGAGCAGCTAGTACAGGAACCCACAAGGGGAGAGTCGATTCTCGACCTAGTCTTGACTGGAACGCAGGATCTGGTCCAAGAGGTAACTGTTACTGGACCGCTTGGAAATAGTGACCACAATATAATAACTTTTAATATTCCGGTGTTGGGAAGAACACCGCAGCGGTCAAACACTCTGGCATTTAATTTCAAAAAGGGGAATTACACTAAAATGAGGAAGCTAGTTAAACAGAAACTAAAAGGGAGAGTAATTAAACTAAAATCCCTGGAAGCTGCATGGGAACTGTTTAAAGACACCATACTAGAGGCCCAACTTAAATGTATACCCCAAATAAAAAAACACAGTAAGAGACCTAACAAAGAACCACCATGGCTAAACAGCCATGTTAAAAAGGCAGTGAGAGAGAAAAGGGCAGCTTTTAAAAAGTGGAAGTCAAATCCTAGTGAGGAAAATAGAAAGGAACATAAACACTCCCAAATTAAGTGTCATAATGTAGTAAGAAAAGCCAAAAAAGAGTTTGAGGAACAGCTAGCCAAAAATTCAAAAAATGATAGTAAAATGTTTTTTAAATACATTAGAAGCAGGAAGCCCGCTAAAAAAGCAGTGGGGCCCTTGGATGATAAAGATATAAAAGGAGCGATCACGGAAGACAGTGCCATTGCGGAGCGATTAAATGATTTCTTTGCTTCAGTCTTCACGGCTGAGGATGTTACAGAGGTTCCTAAATCTGAGCCAGCCTTTTTAGGTGACAAATCTGAGGAACTCACTCAGATTGAAGTGACATTAGAGGAGGTTATGGAATTAATTGATAAGCTGAATAGTAACAAGTCTCCGGGACCAGACGGCATTCACCCAAGGGTTCTGAAAGAACTCAAATGTGAAATTGCGGAGTTATTAACAGTGGTTTGTAACCTATCCTTTAAATCCACTTTGGTACCAAATGACTGGAAGATGGCCAATATAACACCAATATTTAAAAAAGGCTCTAGAGGAGATCCTGGCAATTATAGACCGATAAGTTTAACATCAGTACCAGGCAAATTAGTAGCAACACTAGTAAAGAGTAAAATTGCAAGGCACGTAGAAGAGCACGAATTGTTGGGCAAAAGTCAGCATGGTTTCTGCAGAGGGAAGTCGTGTCTAACTAATCTGTTAGAATTCTTTGAAGGGGTTAATAAACATGCGGACAAGGGGCACCCAGTGGATATAATATACCTAGATTTCCAGAAAGCCTTTGACACGGTCCCACACCAAAGGCTTTTACGTAAATTAGGTGGTCATGGGATAGGAGGAAAGGTCCTTTCATGGATCAAGAATTGGTTAAAAGACAGAAAACAAAGGGTGGGAATAAATGGTAAATTTTCACAATGGAGGAGGGTAACTAGTGGTGTTCCCCAGGGGTCAGTACTGGGACCAATCCTGTTCAACTTGTTCATCAATGATCTAGAAAATGAGGTAAGCAGTGAGGTGGCCAAGTTTGCAGATGACACAATGTTGTTCAGGACAGTCAAAAGCAAAAGGGATTGTGAAGAACTACAAAAAGATCTCAGCAAACTGCGTGATTGGGCAGCAAAATGGCAAATGAAATTTAATGTGGGTAAGTGTAAGGTAATGCATGTTGGAAAAAATAACCCAAATTACACGTACTACATGATGGGGTCAAATTTAGCTACGACAGATCAGGAAAGGGATCTTGGAGTTATAGTGGATAGTTCTATGAAGACATCCACGCAGTGTGCAGCGGCAGTTAGTAAGGCAAATAGGATGTTAGGAATTATTAAAAAAGGGATAGATAATAAGACAAAAGATATCATACTTCCCCTATATAAAACTATGGTACGCCCACATCTCGAGTACTGCGTGCAGATGTGGTCTCCTCACCTCAAAAAAGATATATTGGCATTAGAAAAGGTTCAGAAAAGGGCGACTAAGATGATTAGGGGCTTGGAAAGGGTCCCATATGGGGAGAGGCTAGAGAGACTGGGACTTTTCAGTTTGGAAAAAAGGCGATTGAGGGGCGATATGATAGAGGTATATAAAATCATGAATGGTGCGGAGAAAGTGATTATAGAAAAATTATTTACCTTTTCCCATAATACAAGAACTAGGGGACACCAAATGAAATTGATGGGTAGTAGGTTCAAAACTAATAAAAGGAAATTTTTCTTCACACAGCGCACAGTCAACCTGTGGAACTCCTTGCCCGGGGAGGCTGTGAAGGCCAGGACTCTATTAGGGTTTAAAAAAGAGCTTGATAAATTTTTGCAGGTTAGGTCCATAAATGGCTATTAGCCAGGGATAAAGTATGGTGCCCTAGCCTTCATAACAAGGGCAGGAGATGGATGGCAGGAGATAAATCACTTGATCATTGTCTTCTGTTCTCCTTCTCTGGGGCACCTGGCATTGGCTACCGTCGGCAGATGGGATGCTGGGCTCGATGGACCTTTGGTCTGACCCAGTATGGCCATTCTTATGTTCTTATGTTCTTATGAAATGGGGGTGTGTCTCAGGCGGGGGGGGCTCATGGGAAAGGGGGCTGCGTGAGGCTGGGAGGTGCTGTGGGGCCTGCAGGGGAAGGCGGGGGTGGGGTGGGCAGGGAGGGTATAATTAGTGGTGGGAGAATCCAGCTCCTGCCCCCCCCCCGGTGGCCCCAGCGGATTCCCCGCCCCCCCCCTTCGCCCTCCTTTCCTGGAGGTGCCAGGGCAGCCGTAGCCTGAGGCCAGAAAAGCAGGTTCCGGGGGGGGGGGCCATTGACTCACCCCCCTTGCCATGCACATCTTGGCCCCCCTTAACATGCATGGGGTGCCCCAGCACTGACATGACACTGCTGGGGGAAGCTCAACACCAGGGTCCCTGGGTGGGGGCACTGCTGGGGGAAGCTCGCACCCCCAGGCTTTGGGTTCACACACACAGATACACACACAGACACCCCCCCACACACAGTCCAACCGACAGGGTAGAACCGCAGACCAGTTCTTGCCACACCAGCGACTGCAGCTTTTCCTGCCACGTCCTCAGGGGCGCTGATGGGAGGCCGGGCCAGATGGGTCCTTGGTCCATGGCTCACTTGCGCCCCACCCGCCAGCCCGACCCTGCCAGCGCCACCCCAGAGGTGACAGGCCCCCGCCCCACTCAGCCATGCTACCTTTGAAGCCGGCCCAGGGGTGTGAGGGAGCCCAGGGCTGGGGGGCAGGTGTCACGTGCATCCCCAGGCAGGACCCGCACCGTCCAGCGGGGTAACCCGTTCTTGGGGATCCCACTCCCGTGCAGCGACCCTCTTGAGGGGCCCACTCCCACCTGGGGGAGGCCGCTCCTCTGCCTCCAGCGCAGCACCTCTCAGGGCCTCCAGCCGCCTGCTTCTGCCGTGAGTCCCCTCGGGGGGTCCTCTCCCTCTGGATCCCTGGGGCCTCCCCTCCCAGTGGGACTAGCCCAGCCCTGTTCTCCAGCCCAGAGCGACTCCCAGCCAGCACCCAACAGGAGGGTTATTCAGCTTTGAACAGCAAAGGATCCCTCAGGCTCCTTGGCCTGGCCCCCCAGCCCCGCCCATTAGGCACTGCCTGCTCTGCCCCCCGTCCCGATCTGACCCGCGTCTTCCAGCCGAGCCCCCAATACCCCCAGCAACAGCCCCCCCCCCCGGCCAGTGTCTCTCTGCAGGTAACAGGGTCGCCTGGGCCCCTCGTCTCCCCTCCCCCCCCGTCCAATGTTCTCCCCTTGCTGGGACCAGCTGGGCCGGGTGCCGGGGTCTCCCCTCTGCAGCCCCTTGTCTGGCATCTGGCCGAGCTGGCCGTGTCCTCTGAGCAGGGCCGGGGGCACCAGGGCACCTGACGCCGACTCCAGTTCTGGGCTGTTCCCTGCAACAACAAACTCCCCCCCTTGTCACATTGAACCAGTGACGTCCCCTTACTAAAGGTGCCCCTGACTTTTCGTGGGAGGATCCTGTGGGCTGCAATCTAGCCCTGGAGACTACAACTCCCATGAGCCCTTGAGGAAAGCAGGGGAAGACACTTGTCCGGGCATGTGGAGAGGGGGGCTCTGCAGTGCTGGGGCTCCCCATTTTGGGAGAGAGGAGCCAGGCTGCTGTGGAGGAGCCTGATGCCGTCCAGGAGCTGTTGTGTTGCAGCTACAGCCTGGCACCGAGAGCCTGCGGGGCTTGGATCCAGCAGGCTGCTGGAGAGGCTGCTGATTGCCCTGGCCGGGAGAGACTCTGGCTGCGCCTGTGGCCGAGGAGGACACACAACCACCAACGCACAGGAGGAGGCTGTAAGTAACTGGGCTCTTTGGGAAAGTGCTGCCTGGGTCAGAGCTCAGAGCTGGAGACTGACTCTGGGTCCAAGGAGAGGCAGCGTGTCCAGCCCAGGGAGCCAGAGCTGCTGGCATTTGGCAGAGCCTGCTCCAGTGGCAGAGGGAGTTTGCAGCTGGCTGCTCAGCTTGGACTCACACACACAGAACCTCCTCTCCGGTGCAGCCCTGCAAGCAAGTGTCCTGGACTCTGAGGCCGGGGCAGGGCACACTCTGGGGGGATACATGGTGCAGGGCAAATGCCGCTAGATGAGTTCCTGTTATTTCTGTGTACTTTGTGAGTGTCATTCACTGTTGATGGGTTAAACCCTGTGTGTTTAAGTTGCTGAGCACAGGTGTGTTCATTGTGTGCAATCAGTGAGCTGTACAGTATTTATAATGTGGAGTTGCTGTCCTGGGGTGAGATCCAGATCACTGCTGGAATACCTGGAGACTCCCAAGGCACCATGCAGTGTGTCCAGGGCCAGCCAGGCGGAGGCAGCGCCCTTGTATACGCATTAGGAGCCAGGGACTGCAGCCAGGGGGCGGATGGGGAATCCCGACTACACAACGTCCCCACTGGGGACACAGGATCTCCTTTCATGTTAAAACCAGCAGGCACCCAGGCCCACCTGTGAGTGTGACCTGCTGCCGAGAACCCGGGGAGGAAAAAGGGGTCACACCAGTAACATCCGGGCACTGAGCGCCCCTCTGCACGGAGCCCCCGGAACCTCCAAAATCCTCCTCTTCCACGCAGATGGGCTGGGGACAGGGGCTGTGGGGTGGGAGTGGGGGCACCGGAAGGGGTGTGGGTAGAGGCTGTGGGGTGGGGAGTAGGGGGGGCACTGGCAGGGCTGGGGGAGCATGTGAGGGGCAGGACTCTCCCATGAGGCTCAGTCCTGGGCAAAACCATCCCTCCTGGGGCTCTGGCTCCCCCTGGTGGCTGCCCAGCCACCTTCAGCCCTGGATCCCTTCCTGGCCTGGGGGTCCTCACCCCCAGGGAATGTGGGGTGGTCTCGGTGCTGTGTGATGGTTACTCAGTGGGGGTGTTGTGCACTGCTGTAGTCCTGTGTTCACTCTGTTTGCTGTATTGTGGGTGTGTGCCTCAGTTTCCCCGGGCACTGCAGCACTACCTGCAGTGGGGGGGGGGGGGGAGGAGGCCGGGTGTGACTCACTGGGGAGGTAGGTTCAGTCCCCCAGGTCCTGAGGCCCAGGTGACAGCAGTGAGCGCCTGGGTCCTGGGAAGGGCCGGCGGGGCTGCACGAGGTCAGGGGCAGGGCTTGGGGAAGAGTCAGTCTGGGGGGGGCTAGGAGTGGGAAGGGGGAGAGCAGGGAAGGGGGGAGGGGCCGGGTCCCTTCCCCCCGAGGGGAACGAGGCCGCCGGCCCTGGGCCCTGTGCTGATGTCGATCCCGCCCAGCGCCGTGTCCCTGGGACCCACAGACCTTTTGTTCCACCTGCCACCTGAGATCCCCTCTGGCTGGGGGGGGGAGGTCGGGGACTCCCCCCCTCCGAGACAGTAGTGTTGGGGGCAGGCTCCTCCCCTCACTGCCAGCTCCTCCTGCTTCTGCCAGCCCGGCCCTGGGCCCCCACCAGGACCCCCCCACCCAGGGCCAGCTTCAGCAAGCGGAGACCAGGCAGGAAACTGGCAGGGGGGGGTGTGTGGCAGCGGGAGTGGGGGGGGAGGGGCACTGTGAAGGAGCGTGAGAAGTTGTGGGGTCTCCCCTGTGCCCCTCCCTGCACTCCCAGCAGCCAAAGGGGAAGTGGCTGCCCGGGGGGGGGGCAGCCCAGGGGTCTCCAGCCTTCTGCAGCCCAAGATCACTTCTTGAATGTAAGTGCAATCCAGGATCCACCTCAAACCCAAACACCCTGGCCCCGCCCCCTTCTCCAAGGCCCCGCCTCTCTCACTCCCTCCTCCCCCCTCCCCCACCCTCACTCCATTCTATCAGGCTGGGGGGCAGGGGAAGGGGGATTCAGGCTCTGGTCTTGGGCTAAGGGATTTGGAGTGTGGGAGGGACTCTGAGCTGAGCCTGGGGCAGGGGTTTGGGGTTCAGGGGGCAGGCTCTGGGGGGGGCTGGGTTCAGGGGGATTCATGGCTAAGGCTCAGCCCCGACCCCACCTGCCCAGACCCACGGCTCAGCACTGACCCCCACCGCCCAGACCCACGGCTCAGTACTAGGGTTACCAGATGGCTTCAAAAAAAATCCAGACACACTTGATCTCAGATTGGGGGGAGCAGGGCTGGCCGGGAGGGGGTCGGGGGGAGCGGGGCTGGCCGGGGGGAACTGGCCGGTAGGGAGCAGGACTGACCCGAGCGCAGGCAGATCCCGTGGTGCTGCCCATCCTGCGCATGGCCCCGGCGACACGCGAGTGAGTCCGGCCCCGGGGATTCCATCTCGCCCCGCCCCCGCCCCCCCCCCCCCCCCACCCGCTGTGTGACTCACGCAGCTACGGACGCATACTCCTGATAATAAAACGAAGTTAATTTGAAATACCGAATTTAATAATAAAACGAAGTTAATTTTGAAATACTGGGTCTGGTGTTTTCTCCATTTGGTTCCTGGACAGAACCCTCAGATACCGGACTGTACAGTTCACAACTGGACACCAGGCACCCTACTCAGTACTGACCCCCCCCACCCAGCCCCACGGCTCAACACTGACCCCCCGCCTAACCCCACGGCTCAACACTGAGCCCCACCGGCCAGCCCCACGGCTCAGCATTGACCCCCCCCAGCCAGCCCCATGGCTTAGCACTGACCCGCCCCAGCTAGCCCCACGGCGCAGCACTGACCCCCCCGCCCAGCCCCACGGCTCAGCACTGACCCCCCCCGCCCAGCCCCATCTCAGCACTGACCCCCCACGGCTCAGCACTGACCCCCCCCTGCCCAGCCCCAGCATGCCCGGGCGTGACGAGAAAGCCGGCTGTTTATTGCCGAGCGCCGGAGAAGGAGGTGCTGGAGTGAACAGGGCGATGGGGAACCTGGAGACTAAACTGGGGAGATGGTTCCCAGAGCCTGATGTCCCAAACCCGCCCTGGCCACCCCTGCGGGTCCAGCCCCCTGCCTGTCACCCCCCCCCCGCTCCCGTCCAGCCCCCACCCCCTGTGGGTCCAGCCCCCCGCCTGTCACCCCCTCCCCCGCTCCCATCCAGCCCCCAGCCTCTCACCCCCACGCCCCCTGCTCCCAACCAGTCCCAACTCCCTGCGGGTCCAGCCCCCAGCCTCTCACCCCCTCCCCCAGGCTCTTGTCCAGCCCCCAGACTCTTTTCCCCCCTGCCCTTCCCCCCGCTCCTGGCTGGCCCCCCACTCCCTGCGGTTCCAGCCCCCAGCCTCTGTCCCCACCCCCAACGGCCCCCACTCCCGGCTGGAGAAAACCTCCTGGCTGCAGCTCCCCTCGGGGCTGGGGTCTGTGGGTATGTCCTGCAATAAGGAGTAACATTAGTCCAAATTAGGGGCTTTGGTTCGAACTACCTAGCCCGTGCTGTGTGTATCTGGGCATTTAAAAATGGCGGCGCCCGGGAACATCCGGGCTTCATCTGCAAGTTTGAATGACTACATTAGCCACCCTAGTTCCAACTAGGGTGGCTAGTGTAAACATACCCTGTGAGCGGCAGAGCCAGGGTCCCGTGAGCCCCTCGGTGCCCAGCCCCCTTCCAGGGGCCATGTCCCGGCAGCGCGGCTCAGAGTCGCTGCCCCAGCTCTGCAGGGAGACCTGCCCCAGGGACGGGAAGACGAAGGGCCATGTCCTGGGGGGGCAGCAAGCCCTGGGCGGGGCCCTGGGGAGACCCAAGTCTGAGTTCCCCACTTTGGGCCCTGGCCTTGGCCGCTGGGGGCATACAGGACCCTTGGTCTACCCCGGCCTGGCCGCTGGGAGGTTCTAATCCCTGCACGGCCAGACTCCCCTGGGGCCCCTCAGAGCAGGGGGGGATTAGCCCAGCCCCCCTCCCGGCCTGGGGTTGAGGCCCAGAGATGCCCAGATGCCGCGGTGAGGGCCCCCGGGGAGCAGCATGGACGGACAGACGGGCCCCCAGGCTGGGCTGTGACTCTTTCTCCCTTTCATGCCCCGGGGCGGCAGGACCCAGCCTCAGGGATGCGCCTTTCCCAGCATGCACCGGGGGCCCAGGGGGTGGGGGGGGGAGGCATCACCTCATTGCAGGAGGAGTAAAAGTTAATCCGAACGAAGGACTTGGGTCTCCCCAGGGCCCCGTAACACCCCAGCCCCCCAGCACAGCCTCCTCCTTCCACCCCTCCCCCAGCACCGGGACGCGCCCCAGAGCTCGGTGACCAGGCAGCTGTGAGGTGGCTGCCTGGCCCCACTCCCCAGCCAGGCCGGCGGCCCCTCAGTCCCCAGGCAGAGCCCTCAGTGCCAGCTCCCCAGGCAGCACCACCCAGCTCTGCACGGACACACCCCGCCCCAGGCAGCTCAGCGTGCCTTTGGACTGGCAGCCCAGACCCCAGGGCAGAGATGCAGGGGAGGGGGACACGGACGGGGCTGGTGAGGCTGGGGGCATAGGTGGTGATGGGGGCACTGAGATACCAGCATGGGGGGGTTGCCAGGGACACCAGGGGGTGTTGGTGAAGCTGGGCAGGCAGGGAGATGCTTCAGACACCAGCACAGGGTGGGTACCAAAGAGGCTGGGGGGCACCAGGCCCCCAGAACCTGATCCATGTGTGCCCAGTGAGGTGCCATAGCAGGGAGCCCCACACAACCCATACAGAGCCCCCTCCCCAGTGTGGCCCCGCCACTCCAAGGAATCTCAGGATCTCTGGCCAGTCCGGGGAGCAAAGGGGGCGGAGCCCTGCAGGGGGGGGGAATGGGAGGGGCGAGATGGCGGGCTGGGCTCAGGGTGTGTCTGGGGGGAGCTGCAGGGAGCAGGACGCCCCCTCCCCCCGGTCACTGTGCCTGGCTGAGCAGGGCGGCGGCGTCTCCGCGGCTACCGATGGGGAAACTGAGGCAGCAGGGAAGCGACTTGCCCCAGGGCGGCGGGGCCGGGGACAGAACCAGGTGTCTGGGCTCCAGCCTGGCGCTCTGGGTCATTTGGGGGCGAGCCTGGTCTCGGGCCGAGCTCTTATCCCCGCTCGGGGGGGGCGGCAATGGGGCCACACAGAAGCGGTTCGGGGGGGGGGTAGTCCCGGCGGGGGTGGGAGTGGGGGCAGGGCACTGTCTGGGCGGGCCCGGGAGTCCGGCCCTTTGCCTGGAAGGGGCTTGTGCAGGAAGCCGCCCAATGGGCCGGGGATGAGTCCGGGGGAGGGAGGCGCCGGAGGAGCTGCGGGTGGCTCGGCAGGGCCATGCTCCGGCGCAGCCGGGGACGGTGACTTGCTGCGGGAAGAGGCTGCTTGGGCAGAGCCGCCTGTGGCATGAGGGGGGGGTTGGCTCTGGAGGGGCCCCGGGATGGGGTTGTGACCAGGGATTTCCCTACACCCCTCCTATGGGGGTGTTTATTCCCCTGAATTTCCCCAACACCCCCCCAGCTTTGTGAACTATGGTGCCATACAGCCCACCTTCGCCCGCATCGGCCCTGACACCCCCCCTTGTAAATTTGAACACCCCCCCTAATTTCAATTCCTGGGGAGGCTACTGGTTGTGACACTGGAGGGCTCCGGGAAGGAGGGTCTAACCAGGGAGTGCAGGCACCACCCCAGGAGAATCGTTTTCAATCCGCGGGGGGAGGGTGGGACAAGCCCGGGGAGCAATCGTCACGTCACCCCCATGGGGTGGGATGAGCGCGGGGAGGGGAGGAGGCAGCTGCTGGTGCCCAGAGGTCCCGCCACAGGCTGCTGCACTTGGCCCACACGATCCCTTTCGGGGCATCAGGGAGTCCGGCGCCCCAGTCAGAGGCTGGTGCAGAATTTTCCTGGCCGGGGTCTGGCACTGCCCACAACAGGGCAGGGCCTGAGACTCCTGCGGGGGAGGGCCAGGAGGGGCATAAAGCGGCTTTGAGGCCCTGCCCATCACGGAGGGGCCTTTCCCGAAGGCAATGGAGGTCGTAGGGCCCTCAGCAGGGTGCCCGCTCAGGGGGAGAAATATGTCGGGGGGGGGGGATTTCGCTACCCACTGCCCCGAGGCCGTGGCTCTGCCCTGAGCGAGGCAGGCGCTGTGGGTGACGCGCTGCTGGCCATTGTCAGCAGGGAGGGGTCCCCAAGGAGGGCCTCCCAGACCCGGGGGCCCACATCACGTCAGCCCTGCCTGGTGTGGGGGGGGAGAAGTGCGAGGTCTGGCCCACCGTGGCCTCAGCATCTCTCCTGCAGACCCACGGGCTGGCGCAGAGGGTCTGTGGGATGCTGACGCGGAGGCTGGAAACCTTCCTGGACCAGCAGCCACAGGCCTGGGACAAGGACTTGCCCAGCTGCTGCTGGCAGGCAGGGACGTCCCCAGGACCCCAGCTCTCCCCATTCGAGTGGCTCGGCGGGGGATGGGCGAGGGACCCTGGGTCAGGCGAGGGAGGAACGGGAGGGAAAGGCCTCTCCGGACGGCCGGTCGGTGCTGGGGAATGTCGTGGCCGTCCGGGAAAAGCTGGCTGGGCTCCTGGGCCTGGCCGGGGCGCGACGAGCAGGGAGCCCGGCACAGCCGCTCTGAGCCTGTCTGTTCCTACAGCACCGGGGACCAGGGGAAGCTCCTCACTGAGGGGGGACCCAGCCTCCCCCAGGCCCAGGCCTGCCCAGTGGAGCTGGTCCCAGGGACGGGACAAGCCGGTTCTGGGGGGACAATCGGAGGCCCAACACCATCCCTGTGTCCGACGCCTCCCCCCTGCCTAGGCCTGAGGAGCTCCTGGACAAGCTGGGGGGAGCCCAGGGCTCGCTGCTCTGGATCCCCAAAGGGACTGGCAGGGTCCTGGGACCCAGAGCCCCGGCGCAGTCGCCTTCACCACCCACCAGGCGCTTCGGGTTCCCGCTGCTGCCTTTGGCCTCGGGCACCTCCCGTCCCAGCGCCTGGTAGGTGAGTCAGGGCGGGAGGGGGAGCCTGGCTGGGGTCTTGTGGATGGTATCTGTGTCGTTAGCCAGGTCTGGGACCACATGTCCAGGTGAGGGGGGGCCAGGCCGCTATAAGAGCTGGGAAGCCTGGGTGGGGACGACAGACGTGTCGGGTCTGGGCCACAGGGTGGGGAGGGGCTGGCTGAAGCCGGAGCTGGCGAGGGAGGAAGCTGTCAGGGTCCCCCCCAACTAAGAGGCAGGTCCAGGCTGTTGGCAGAGGTTTGTGCCCCGCACAAGCCCCCTGGCCACCCCACGACAGCAGTGCAGGAAGGACTGGGCCGGCAAGGGGTCTCGCTGGCTGGGAGCCACGGGAAAGGCTATGATGTCACCAGGGACATTTGTAGTAAAAGCCCTGGACAGGTCACAGGCAATGAACGCACAGGAGCACCCCCAGAAGGGGCTGTGGCACTGGGGGGGGCCCCCGAGAAGGGGCCCTGGTGCTGGAGGGGCCCCAAAAGAGGGCCCAGAGCCCATGGCTGGGCTGGGCTGGGAGAAGCAGGGTCCGTGGTCAGGCAGCTCCTGGGGGTGGTGCTTACCTGAGATGTGCAGAAACACCGTGGCCAAGACAGTGGCAGTCGGGCTCTGCATCAGGACCGTGTACTTCCCGGTGTCATTGAACTTTAGCCTCCTGATGTGCAGGGCACAGCCCGGCCCCCCCATCTCCCGCCCCGTGTGGGCCGGGCTGCGGCTCTGAAGAGGGGGTGAGTGTGGGAAGTAAGTGAGGATCCGGCTGCTTTCAGAACTGTTCACTGATTGGAACCAGGTGCAGGCCACCAAGTTCTGTGGAGGATCCTGCGGGGCCAGACGGACGCCCCCTCCCACCACGGGGCTCGGCGGGCTGAGGACGATGGTCCCTGGGGTCTGGGTGCTCTGGGCCGGCGCCGGCTGGAGGCAGGAGCCCAGGACAGAGGCTGCGGGGAAGGAGAGAGTCAGCTGGGCAGGGAGAGCCGGGGCGCTGGGGGCTCACACAGGGCCTGGGGACACAACCAGCGGGTGTCTGGCCAGGGGAGACCTGCCACCCGCTGCACCCGGCCGAAGAGCAGAGGGCATGGGACAGACCTGGAGCCTGTCCAGGCCCGGCCGTCCAGAGCTCGGGCCCGGCTGCCTGGGACCTGCCCCGGCTCCAGCTGTCGTTCCCCAGTCCCAGAGCAGAGGCAGGGGGTGGGAGCAGGAGCTGCTGATGGCCCCATGGAGACAGGGGGTGTCCCCAGAGCCGCTCTGGGAGAAACGAGTGAACCCCCCTCGCTGGGTCTGATACCCCAGGGTGGGGTGTCAGTGAGGGGCGGGGGGGGCTAGTGCCCCTATCGCACTTGGACAGGGGAGAGGGGGAGCATGTGGGGCTGGCACGCAGCGATGGGCAGAGAAATCTGGTGAGAAAACGTCCAGGGCCAGAGCTCGGAGAGTGGAAATCGGAGCTGCTCCATGGGACCCAATATCCACCCACTGGCACCTCGGGGGAGGGGCGGGGGCCATGGAGAGTGGAGAAATGGGGAGTGGATAGATAAATTAATGGGGGTGGAGAATGATATAGAGGGGTGGGGGATTGGTAGATAAATCGAGGTGGGTGTAGGGATGGATAAATCGAGGGGGATGGGAATTGATGTAGAGCAGTGGGGGATGGGTAGATAAATCAAGGGGGATGGGGATGGATATAGAGGGATAGGGTATGGGTAGATAAATCGATGGGGATGGGGATGGATATAGAGGGGTGGGGGATGGGTAGATAAGTCGAGGGGGTTGGGGATGGATATAGAGGGGTGGGGGATGGGTAGATAAATCGATGGGGGTTGGGGATGGATATAGAGGGGTGGGGGATGGGTAGATAAATCGATGGGGGTTGGGGATGGATATAGAGGGGTGGGGGATGGGTAGATAAATCGATGGGGGATGGGGATGGATATAGAGGGGTGGGGGATGGGTAGATAAATCGAGGGGGGTTGGGGATGGATATATGGGGTGGGGGATGGGTAGATAAGTCGAAGGGGCATGGGGATGGATATAGGGGGTGGGGGATGGGTAGATAAATCGAAGTGGGATGGGGATGGATATAGGGGGTGGGGGATGGGTAGATAAATCGATGGGGATGGGGATGGATATAGGGGGTGGGGGATGGGTAGATAAGTCGAGGGGGTTGGGGATGGATATAGAGGGGTGGGGGATGGGTAGATAAATCGATGGGGGTTGGGGATGGATATAGAGGGGTGGGGGATGGGTATGATAAATCGAGGGGGGTTGGGAATGGATATAGGGGGTGGGGGATGGGTAGATAAGTCGAAGGGGCATGGGGATGGATATAGGGGGTGGGGGATGGGTAGATAAGTCGAAGTGGGATGGGGATGGATATAGGGGGTGGGGGATGGGTAGATAAATCGAGGGGGGTTGGGGATGGATATAGGGGGTGGGGGATGGGTAGATAAGTCGAAGGGGCATGGGGATGGATATAGGGGGTGGGGGATGGGTAGATAAGTCGAAGTGGGATGGGGATGGATATAGGGGGTGGGGGATGGGTAGTATAAATCGAGGGGGATGGGGATGGATATAGGGGGTGGGGGATGGGTAGATAAATCGATGGGGATGGGGATGGATATAGAGGGGTGGGGGATGGGTAGATAAGTCGAGGGGGTTGGGGATGGATATAGAGGGGTGGGGGATGGGTAGATAAGTCGAGGGGGTTGGGGATGGATATAGAGGGGTGGGGGATGGGTAGATAAATCGATGGGGGTTGGGGATGGATATAGAGGGGTGGGGGATGGGTATATAAATCGAGGGGGGTTGGGGATGGATATAGGGGGTGGGGGATGGGTAGATAAGTCGAAAGGGCATGGGGATGGATATAGGGGGTGGGGGATGGGTAGATAAGTCGAAGTGGGATGGGGATGGATATAGGGGGTGGGGGATGGGTAGATAAATCGAGGGGGATGGGGATGGATATAGGGGGTGGGGGATGGGTAGATAAGTCAAAGGGGCATGAGGATGGATATAGGGGGTGGGGGATGGGTAGATAAGTCGAAGGGGCATGGGGATGGATATAGGGGGTGGGGGATGGGTATGATAAAGTCGAAGGAGGCATGGGGATGGATATAGGGGGTGGGGGATGGGTAGATAAGTCGAGGGGGGTTGGGGATGGATATAGAGGGGTGGGGGATGGGTAGATAAGTTGATGGGGATGGATATAGGGGGTGGGGGATGGGTAGATAAGTCGAGGGGGGTTGGGGATGGATATAGAGGGGTGGGGGATGGGTAGATAAGTCGATGGGGATGGATATAGGAGGTGGGGGATGGGTAGATAAGTCGAAGGGGCATGAGGATGGATATAGGGGATGGGGGATGGGTAGATAAGTCGATGGGGATGGATATAGGGGATGGGGGATGGGTAGATAAGGCGAAGGGGCATGGGGATGGATATAGGGGATGGGGGATGGGTAGATAAGGCGAAGGGGCATGGGGATGGATAGAGGGGGTGGGGGATGGGTAGATAAGGCCAAGGGGCATGGGGATGGATAGAGGGGGTGGGGGATGGGTAGATAAGGCCAAGGGGCATGGGGATGGATAGAGGGGGTGGGGGATGGGTAGATAAGGCCAAGGGGCATGGGGATGGATAGAGGGGGTAGGGGATGGGTAGATAAGTCGAAGGGGCATGGGGATGGATAGAGGGGGTGGGGGATGGGTAGATAAGGCGAAGGGGCATGAGGATGGATAGAGGGGGTCGGGGATGGGTAGATAAGGCGAAGGGGCATGAGGATGGACAGAGGGGGTGGGGGATGGGTAGATAAGTCGAAGGGGCGTGAGGATGGATAGAGGGGGTAGGGGATGGGTAGATAAGGCGAAGGGGCATGAGGATGGACAGAGGGGGTGGGGGATGGGTAGATAAGTCGAAGGGGCATGTGGATGGATAGAGGGGGTGGGGGATGGGTAGATAAGGCGAAGGGGCATGAGGATGGATAGAGGGGGTCGGGGGATGGGTAGATAAGGCGAAGGGGCATGAGGATGGACAGAGGGGGTGGGGGATGGGTAGATAAGTCGAAGGGGCATGGGGATGGATAGAGGGGGTAGGGGATGGGTAGATAAGGCGAAGGGGCATGGGGATGGATAGAGGGGGTGGGGGATGGGTAGATAAGGCGAAGGGGCATGGGGATGGATATAGGGGATGGGGGATGGGTAGATAAGGCGAAGGGGCATGGGGATGGATAGAGGGGGTGGGGGATGGGTAGATAAGGCGAAGGGGCATGGGGATGGATATAGGGGATGGGGGATGGGTAGATAAGGCGAAGGGGCATGGGGATGGATAGAGGGGGTGGGGGATGGGTAAATAAGTCGAAGGGGCATGAGGATGGATAGAGGGGGTGGGGGATGGGTAGATAAGGCCAAGGGGCATGGGGATGGATAGAGGGGGTAGGGGATGGGTAGATAAGGCGAAGGGGCATGAGGATGGATAGAGGGGGTCGGGGATGGGTAGATAAGGCCAAGGGGCATGGGGATGGATAGAGGGGGTAGGGGATGGGTAGATAAGTCGAAGGGGCATGAGGATGGATAGAGGGGGTGGGGGATGGGTAGATAAGGCGAAGGGGCATGAGGATGGAGAGAGGGGGTGGGGGATGGGTAGATAAGTCGAAGGGGCATGAGGATGGACAGAGGGGGTGGGGGATGGGTAGATAAGTCGAAGGGGCATGGGGATGGATAGAGGGGGTAGGGGATGGGTAGATAAGGCGAAGGGGCATGGGGATGGATAGAGGGGGTGGGGGATGGGTAAATAAGTCGAAGGGGCATGAGGATGGATAGAGGGGGTGGGGGATGGGTAGATAAGGCCAAGGGGCATGGGGATGGATAGAGGGGGTAGGGGATGGGTAGATAAGGCGAAGGGGCATGAGGATGGATAGAGGGGGTGGGGGATGGGTAGATAAGGCGAAGGGGCATGAGGATGGACAGAGGGGGTGGGGGATGGGTAGATAAGTCGAAGGGGCATGAGGATGGATAGAGGGGGTAGGGGATGGGTAGATAAGGCGAAGGGGCATGGGGATGGATATAGGGGGTGGGGGATGGGTAGATAAGGCGAAGGGGCATGAGGATGGATAGAGGGGGTGGGGGATGGGTAGATAAGGCGAAGGGGCATGAGGATGGGTAGAGGGGGTGGGGGATGGGTAGATAAGGCGAAGGGGCATGGGGATGGATAGAGGGGGTGGGGGATGGGTAGATAAGTCGAGGGGGGTTGGGGATGGATATGGGGGTAGGGGATGGGTAGATAAGGCGAAGGGGCATGGGGATGGATATAGGGGGTGGGGGATGGGTAGATAAGGCGAAGGGGCATGGGGATGGATAGAGGGGGTGGGGGATGGGTAGATAAGGCGAAGGGGCATGAGGATGGATAGAGGGGGTGGGGGATGGGTAGATAAGTCGAAGGGGCATGGGGATGGATAGAGGGGGTGGGGGATGGGTAGATAAGGCGAAGGGGCATGGGGATGGATAGAGGGGGTGGGGGATGGGTAGATAAGGCGAAGGGGCATGGGGATGGATAGAGGGGGTGGGGGATGGGTAGATAAGTCGAAGGGGCATGGGGATGGATAGAGGGGGTAGGGGATGGGTAGATAAGTCGAAGGGGCATGGGGATGGATAGAGGGGGTGGGGGATGGGTAGATAAGGCGAAGGGGCATGGGGATGGATAGAGGGGGTGGGGGATGGGTAGATAAGGCGAAGGGGCATGAGGATGGATAGAGGGGGTGGGGGATGGGTAGATAAGGCGAAGGGGCATGGGGATGGATAGAGGGGGTAGGGGATGGGTAGATAAGGCGAAGGGGCATGGGGATGGATAGAGGGGGTAGGGGATGGGTAGATAAGTCGAAGGGGCATGAGGATGGATAGAGGGGGTAGGGGATGGGTAGATAAGGCGAAGGGGCATGAGGATGGATAGAGGGGGTAGGGGATGGGTAGATAAGGCGAAGGGGCATGGGGATGGATAGAGGGGGTAGGGGATGGGTAGATAAGTCGAAGGGGCATGAGGATGGATAGAGGGGGTAGGGGATGGGTAGATAAGTCGAAGGGGCATGGGGATGGATAAGAACATAAGAACATAAGAACGGCCATACTGGGTCAGACCAAAGGTCCATCGAGCCCAGCATCCCATCTGCCGACGGTGGCCAATGCCAGGTGCCCCAGAGAAGGAGAACAGAAGACAATGATCAAGTGATTTATCTCCTGCCATCCATCTCCTGCCCTTGTTATGAAGGCTAGGGCACCATACTTTATCCCTGGCTAATAGCCATTTATGGACCTAACCTGCAAAAATTTATCAAGCTCTTTTGTAAACCCTAATAGAGTCCTGGCCTTCACAGCCTCCTCGGGCAAGGAGTTCCACAGGTTGACTGTGAGCTGTGTGAAGAAAAATTTCCTTTTATTAGTTTTGAACCTACTACCCATCAATTTCATTTGGTGTCCCCTAGTTCTTGTATTATGGGAAAAGGTAAATAATTTTTCTATAATCACTTTCTCCGCACCATTCATGATTTTATATACCTCTATCATATCGCCCCTCAATCGCCTTTTTTCCAAACTGAAAAGTCCCAGTCTCTCTAGCCTCTCCCCATATGGGACCCTTTCCAAGCCCCTAATCATCTTAGTCGCCCTTTTCTGAACCTTTTCTAATGCCAATATATCTTTTTTGAGGTGAGGAGACCACATCTGCACGCAGTACTCGAGATGTGGGCGTACCATAGTTTTATATAGGGGAAGTATGATATCTTTTGTCTTATTATCTATCCCTTTTTTAATAATTCCTAACATCCTATTTGCCTTACTAACTGCCGCTGCACACTGCGTGGATGTCTTCATAGAACTATCCACTATAACTCCAAGATCCCTTTCCTGATCTGTCGTAGCTAAATTTGACCCCATCATGTAGTACGTGTAATTTGGGTTATTTTTTCCAACATGCATTACCTTACACTTACCCACATTAAATTTCATTTGCCATTTTGCTGCCCAATCACTCAGTTTGCTGAGATCTTTTTGTAGTTCTTCACAATCCCTTTTGCTTTTGACTGTCCTGAACAACTTTGTGTCATCTGCAAACTTGGCCACCTCACTGCTTACCTCATTTTCTAGATCATTGATGAACAAGTTGAACAGGATTGGTCCCAGTACTGACCCCTGGGGAACACCACTAGTTACCCTCCTCCATTGTGAAAATTTACCATTTATTCCCACCCTTTGTTTTCTGTCTTTTAACCAATTCTTGATCCATGAAAGGACCTTTCCTCCTATCCCATGACCACCTAATTTACGTAAAAGCCTTTGGTGTGGGACCGTGTCAAAGGCTTTCTGGAAATCTAGGTATATTATATCCACTGGGTGCCCCTTGTCCGCATGTTTATTAACCCCTTCAAAGAATTCTAACAGATTAGTTAGACACGACTTCCCTCTGCAGAAACCATGCTGACTTTTGCCCAACAATTCGTGCTCTTCTACGTGCCTTGCAATTTTACTCTTTACTAGTGTTGCTACTAATTTGCCTGGTACTGATGTTAAACTTATCGGTCTATAATTGCCAGGATCTCCTCTAGAGCCTTTTTTAAATATTGGTGTTATATTGGCCATCTTCCAGTCATTTGGTACCAAAGTGGATTTAAAGGATAGGTTACAAACCACTGTTAATAACTCCGCAATTTCACATTTGAGTTCTTTCAGAACCCTTGGGTGAATGCCGTCTGGTCCCGGAGACTTGTTACTATTCAGCTTATCAATTAATTCCATAACCTCCTCTAATGTCACTTCAATCTGAGTGAGTTCCTCAGATTTGTCACCTAAAAAGGCTGGCTCAGATTTAGGAACCTCTGTAACATCCTCAGCCGTGAAGACTGAAGCAAAGAAATCATTTAATCGCTCCGCAATGGCACTGTCTTCCTTGATCGCTCCTTTTATATCTTTATCATCCAAGGGCCCCACTGCTTTTTTAGCGGGCTTCCTGCTTCTAATGTATTTAAAAAACATTTTACTATCATTTTTTGAATTTTTGGCTAGCTGTTCCTCAAACTCTTTTTTGGCTTTTCTTACTACATTATGACACTTAATTTGGGAGTTCCTTTCTATTTTCCTCACTAGGATTTGACTTCCACTTTTTAAAAGCTGCCCTTTTCTCTCTCACTGCCTTTTTAACATGGCTGTTTAGCCATGGTGGTTCTTTGTTAGGTCTCTTACTGTGTTTTTTTATTTGGGGTATACATTTAAGTTGGGCCTCTAGTATGGTGTCTTTAAACAGTTCCCATGCAGCTTCCAGGGATTTTAGTTTAATTACTCTCCCTTTTAGTTTCTGTTTAACTAGCTTCCTCATTTTAGTGTAATTCCCCTTTTTGAAATTAAATGCCAGAGTGTTTGACCGCTGCGGTGTTCTTCCCAACACCGGAATATTAAAAGTTATTATATTGTGGTCACTATTTCCAAGCGGTCCAGTAACAGTTACCTCTTGGACCAGATCCTGCGTTCCAGTCAAGACTAGGTCGAGAATCGACTCTCCCCTTGTGGGTTCCTGTACTAGCTGCTCCAAGAAGCAGTCATTTAAGGCATCAAGAAATTTAATCTCTGAATCCCGTCCTGAGGTGACATGCACCCAATCAATATGGGGATAATTGAAATCTCCTATTATTACTGTGTTTTTTATTTTGGTAGCCTCTCTAATCTCCCTTATCATTTCAGCATCACTATCACTGTCCTGGTTAGGTGGTCGGTAATATATTCCTAATGCCATATTCATATTAGAGGAATGAATTGTTATCCATAATGATTCTATGGAACATTTTGATTCCTTTAGGATTTTTACTTCATTTGATTCTATATTATCCTTCACATATAGTACCACTCCGCCACCCGCACGACCTGTTCTGTCTTTCCGATATAATTTATATCCCGGTATGATAGCGTCCCACTGATTGTCCTCATTCCACCATGTTTCTGAGATGCCTATTATGTCAACTTCCTCCTTTGATATGAGGTACTCCAGTTCACCCATCTTATTAGACAGACTCCTAGCATTAGTGTAAAAGCATGTTAGAAAACTACCACTATTTATATGTCCGCCTTTCACAGACACATTGGATTTTTTTATGCACGATTGTTTCACATCTGATCTTGCCCATATATTATTTCCCACGTTCCCTATCTGACTAACTTCTAGGGAATTAGAAGTTAGTCAGATAGGGAGGGAGTGGGGCCCTGCGGGGGGGGGGGGGGGCGGGTAAGTGGAGAGGGAGGGGAGTGGGGCCCTGCGGGGGGGGCGGGTAAGTGGAGAGGGAGGGGAGTGGGGCCCTGCGGGGGGGGCGGGTAAGTGGAGAGGGAGGGCAGTGGGGCCCTGCGGGGGGGGCGGGTAAGTGGAGAGGGAGGGGAGTGAGGCCCTGCGGGGGGGGCGGGTAAGTGGAGAGGGAGGGCAGTGGGGCCCTGCGGGGGGGGGGGTAAGTGGAGAGGGAGGGGAGTGGGGCCTGCGGGCGGGGGGGGCGGGTAAGTGGAGAGGGAGGGGAGTGGGGCCCTGTCGGGAGGGGCGGGTAAGTGGAGTGGGGCCCTGCGGGGGGGGCGGGTAAGTGGAGAGGGAGGGGAGTGGGGCCCTGCGGGGGGGGCGGGTAAGTGGAGAGGGAGGGGAGTGGGGCCCTGCGGGGGGGGGGCGGGTAAGTGGAGAGGGAGGGGAGTGGGGCCCTGCGGGGGGGGGCGGGTAAGTGGAGAGGGAGGGGAGTGGGGCCCTGCGGGGGGGGCGGGTAAGTGGAGAGGGAGGGAAGTGGGGCCCTGCGGGGGGGGGGGCGGGTAAGTGGAGAGGGTGGGCAGTGGGGCCCTGTGGGGGGGGGCGGGTAAGTGGAGTGGGGCCTTGCGGGGGGGCCTGTGGGTAAGTGGAGAGGGTAAGGGGAGTGGGGCCCTGCGGGGGGGGCGGGTAAGTGGAGAGGGAGGGGAGTGGGGCCCTGCGGGGGGGGGCGGGTAAGTGGAGAGGGAGGGGAGTGGGGCCCTGCGGGGGGGGCGGGTAAGTGGAGAGGGAGGGGAGTGGGGCCCTGTCGGGAGGGAGCGGGTAAGTGGAGTGGGGCCCTGCGGGGGGGGGCGGGTAAGTGGAGAGGGAGGGGAGTGGGGCCCTGCGGGGGGGGACGGGTAAGTGGAGAGGGAGGGGAGTGGGGCCCTGCGGGGGGGGGCGGGTAAGTGGAGAGGGAGGGGAGTGGGGCCCTGCGGGGGGGGATGGGTAAGTGGAGAGGGAGGGGAGTGGGGCCCTGCGGGGGGGGGACGGGTAAGTGGAGAGGAGTGGGCCCTGCGGAGGGGGGGGTAAGTGAGTGGGGCCCTGCGGGGGGGGGCGGGTAAGTGGAGAGGGAGGGGAGTGGGGCCCTGCGGGGGGGGCGGGTAAGTGGAGAGGGAGGGGAGTGGGGCCCTGCGGGGGGGGGCGGGTAAGTGGAGAGGGAGGGGGAGTGGGGCCCTGCGGGGGGGGGGCGGGTAAGTGGAGAGGGAGGGGAGTGGGGCCCTGCGGGGGGGGGGGCGGGTAAGTGGAGAGGGAGGGGAGTGGGGCCCTGGGGGGGGGGCGGGTAAGTGGAGAGGGAGGGGAGTGGGGCCCTGCGGGGGGGGGGGAGGGTAAGTGGAGAGGGAGGGGAGTGGGGCCCTGCGGGGGGGGGCGGGTAAGTGGAGAGGGAGGGGAGTGGGGCCCTGCGGGGGGGGCGGGTAAGTGGAGAGGGAGGGGAGTGGGGCCCTGCGGGGGGGGCGGGTAAGTGGAGAGGGAGGGGAGTGGGGCCCTGCGGGGGGGGGGGTAAGTGAGAGGGTGAGGGAGTGGGGCCCTGCGGGGGGGGCGGGTAAGTGGAGAGGGAGGGGAGTGGGGCCCTGCGGGGGGGGACGGGTAAGTGGAGAGGGAGGGGAGTGGGGCCCTGCGGGGGGGGACGGGTAAGTGGAGAGGGAGGGGAGTGGGGCCCTGCGGGGGGGGCGGGTAAGTGGAGAGGGAGGGGAGTGGGGCCCTGCGGGGGGGGCGGGTAAGTGGAGAGGGAGGGGAGTGGGGCCCTGCGGGGGGGGGCGGGTAAGTGGAGAGGGAGGGGAGTGGGAGCCCTGCGGGGGGGGGCGGGTAAGTGGAGAGGGAGGGGAGTGGGGCCCTGCGGGGGGGGGGCGGGTAAGTGGAGAGGGAGGGGAGTGGGGCCCTGCGGGGGGGGGGCGGGTAAGTGGAGAGGGAGGGGAGTGGGGCCCTGCGCGGGGGGGGCGGGTAAGTGGAGTGGGGCCCTGCGGGGGGGGCGGGTAAGTGGAGGGGAGGGAGTGGGGCCTTGCGGGGGGTGCGGGTAAGTGGAGAGGGAGGGGAGTGGGGCCCTGCGGGGGGGGCGGGTAAGTGGAGAGGGAGGGCAGTGGGGCCCTGCGCGGGGGGGCGGGGGTCATTCGGGGCCGGGCCTGGTCTCAGGCCGAGCTCTTATCCCCGCTCCAGGCTGCGCCGGGCCAGCCCCGGACCCGGATCGCCCCCGCCCGGCTCGCTTCTGGGCGGGCTGGGATCGCTGGTGCCCTGCAGCCGGCCACTGTGGGGGTTCAGGGGGCGGCAGGGGGCTGTGCTCTCCCCGGCGGGCGCTGCCCCTGCCCCAGGGTGCCCAGGACTGTCCCCCAACACCCCCGCTAAGGAATGACCGAGAACCCGCCCTCCGTCCCCTGGCAGTTACCAACGGGCGACCCTGGGCCCATGAGTCCACCCCCCCAGCCCCTTTTGCCCGAGGAGCCCCCAGGGCCCAGGCCCCCCCACGGCGCTCAGTGTTTCCCCCGGCGCTCTCGGCCTGCAGAACAGGGCCCCAGCCCAGCCCCCAGGGCCCAGGCCCCCCCACGGCGCTCAGTGTTTCCCCCGGCGCTCTCGGCCTGCGGAACGGGGCCCCAGCCCAGCCCCCAGGGCCCAGGCCCCCCCACGGCGCTCAGTGTTTCCCCAGGCTCATCAGAGCGGCCAGACTGGGTCAGACCAAGGGTCCATCCAGCCCGTGTCCTGTCTGCCCACAGTGGCCAGTGCCAGGTGCCCCAGAGGGAGGGAACACAACAGGGAATCAGCATCAAGTGATCCCTCCCCTGTCGCCCATTACCAGACTCTGACAGACAGAGGCCAGGGACACCAGCCCTGCCCACCCTGGCTAACAGCCATTGATGGACCTCAGCTCCATGCATCCACCTAGCTCTTTTTTAATTCTATGAAAGTCCTGTTCTTCACAACATCCTCCAGCAAGGAGTTCCCCGGATTGACTGTGCGCTACATGAAGAATAACTTCCTGTTTTATATTTTAAACCAGCTGCCTATTAATTTCATTTGGTGACCCCTAGTTCTTACATTGTGGGAATAAGTAAATAACTTTTCCTTATTCACATTTTCCACACCTGTTACAAATGTATAGATCTCTATCATATCCGCCCGTATTCTCCTGTTTTCTAAACAGAAAAGCCCCAATCTTTTTCATCTCTCTTAATATGGGATCTCTTTCAAACACTTCACAACTTTTGTTGACCTTCTCTGAAACTTTTCCAATGCCAAGAGATCTTTTTTGCGATGAGGTGACCACATCTGTTCACAGTATTCAAGATGTGGGTATACCATGATTTTATACTGAGGCAATAAGATATTCTCTGTCTTATTCTCTATCTCTCTTTTAATGATTCCTAACATTCTATTTGCTTTTCTAATTGCCGCTGCACATTGAGGGGATGTTTGCGGAGAACTATCCACAGTGACTCCAAGATGTCTTTTGAGAAGTTGTAGCTAAATTAACCCTTATCACGTTGTATGTCTAGTTGGGATTAATTTTTGTGCATTACTTTGTATTTACCAACATTACATTTCATTTGCCATTCTGTTGCCCAATCGCTTAGTTTGGTGAGATCTTTTGGAAGCTCCTCACAGTCTGCTTTGGTCTGAACTATCTTGAGCAGTTTGGTATCATCTGCAAATTGCCACCTCACTGTTTACCCCTTTCTCTAGATCCTTTATAAATAGGTTGAATAAGATTGGTCCCAGTAAGGACCCTCGGGGGACCCCACCGGTTACCTCTCCGGAGTCTGAAAATTGGCCATTTATTCCAACCCTTTGTTTCTCATTTTCTAACCAGTTATCAGTCCATGTCTAGACTACAAAGATAAATCTGAAAAAGAAACACAATTTGCAGTACACAAATTGCGTATCTTTTTCTAATTTACTTCTGAAAGAAGCTTTTCTGACATTTGGCCCGTGTACACGAGACAAAATGTTGGGAAAAAAGCCTCTTTTAGAATATCTCTTCTTCCTCGTAAAACAAGGTTTACAGGGATGCCAACAAAACGTGTCTGGATTTCCGACATTTTTTTTCAGAAAAACAGAAGCATTTCTTGGATGCAGCAGAACTTTGCCGGGAAAAGCTCTGTAGTCTAGACATACCCCATGAAAGAATCTTCCCTCTTATCCCATAACAACTTACTCCACTTAAAAGCCTTCAGTGAGGGACCTTGTCAAAGGCTTGCTGGAAATCTGAGTATATGATAATCACTGGATCCCCCTTCTCCCCATGTTTGTTGACCCCACAAATAACTCTAGAAGATTAGTAAGGCAGGATTTCCCTTTACAGAAACCATGTAGACTTTCCCCCAACAAATTATATTCATCTACATGTCTGACAATTTTATTCTTTACTATAGTTTCAACTAATTTGCCCGGTACTGACGTTAGACTCACTGGTCTGTAATTGCCAGGATCACCTCTCGAGCCCTTTTTAAATATTGGTGTCACCTTAACTCTCTTCCAGTCATTGGGTACACAAGCTGATTTAAAGGATAGGTTACAAACCACGTTAATAATTCCGCTATTTCCCATTTGATTTTTTTCAGAACCAGACGTGAAAGTCGTCTGGTCCTCGTGTTGATGTTCAATTTGTCATTTTGTTCCCAAACCTCCTCTACTGACACCTCAATCTGGAACAATTCCTCAGATTTGTCACCTAAAAAGAATGGCTCAGGTTTGGGAATCTCCCGAACATCCTCAGCCGTGAAAACTGTAGCAAAGAATTTATTTAGCTTCTCCGCAATGGCTTTATCGTCTTTGAGTGCTCCTTGAGCATCTCGATCGTCCAAGGGTCCCACTGGTTGGTTAGCCTGCTTCCTGCTTCTGATGTACTTAAGAACATTTTGCTATTGGCTCAAATTTCTTCACACTCCTATTTGGCTTTTCTTATTATATTTTTACACTTAATTTGACAGAGTTTATGCTCCTTTCTATTTCCCTCACTAACATTTGCAGTACAAATGTCCTTTTCCACCAAGTTTCCGCCTCTTTTTATAAGGTGTCTTCATATCTCTCACTGCTTCTTTTACTTGGCTGTAAAGCCATGGTGGCACTTTTTTGGTTCTCTTACTGTGTTTTTTATGTTGGGCGATACATTTGAGTTGGGCCTCTATGATGGTGTCTTTGAAAAGTTTCATTGCAGCTTGCAGGGATTTTATTTTTGTCACTGTACCTTTTAATTTCTCTGTAACTAACCTCCTCGTTTGTGTGTAGTTCCCCTTTCTGAAATTCAGTGCCACAGTGCTGGGCTGCTGAGATGTTTTTCCCACCAGAGATGTTAAATTTTTTACATGATGGTCACTAGTTCCAAGTGGTCCAGTTATATTAACCTCTTGGAGCAGATCCTGCACTCCACTTAGGACTAAATCACGAATTGCCTCTCGCCTGCTGGGTTCCACAAGCAGCTGCTCCACGACGCAGTCAGTTAAAGTGTCAAGAAATTGTATCTCTGCATCCCGTCCTGAGGTGACGTGTCCCCGGTCAGTGTGGGGAGAGTTGAAATCCCCCATTATTACTGAGGTTTGTCTTTTGGTATCCTCTCTAATCTCCCTCAGCATTTCATAGTGGCTGTCACTGCCTGCTCAGGTGGTCGATAACAGGTCCCTACTGCGACGTTCTTATTCTGGGTGCAGGGAATTCCTGCCCACAGGGTCCTATGGGACAGTTTGGCTCATTTCAGACTTTTACTTCATCTGATTCCACGTTTTCTTTCACGTACAGTGCCCCTCCCCTGTCAGCCTGACCTGTTCTGCCCTTCCGCTATATTGTGTACCCTGGGATCACCGGTGTCCCATTGATTGTCCTTTTCCACCAAGTTTCCATGATGCCTGTTATATCAAATACTCCTTTCAAACAAGCCCCTCTAGTTCAGTGTTTCTCAACCTTTTTTTTATAAAGTACCCCTTTAAAAAAAAATTATGTCTCCCCAGTACCTACAGTTTTCAGACAAACACATTTTTTTCTACAATTGCAACACATTTGTTTAAACAACTTAATCGTAACCGGGCGGGGGATGACATTTTTGGCTGTAAGAAGTACAAAAATAATAAAACTCTGTAAAACTAAAAACAAAAATTCAGTTTTCTTCAAATTTCAGTTGTGGTTTGGTAGCCCCAGACTTCTCTGGAGTACCCCTAAAGGTACTCGTACCACTGGTTGAGAAACACGGCTCTAAGTTCACCCAGCTCATTATTTTGACTTCTAGCCTTTGTGTATGACCTCTTTAAACTTGGTCACTATTTCTCTGACTGCCATTTCCTGATGGGTCAGACGCTTTCATTTGAAACTGGAAGAGCCCAGCTGGGTCATGGGGAACTTGGCCCCAACACAGACACCTTGAGGTGCCCTGTGACTCCCTGGCCTCCCGCTTCCCCTGGCAGACGGTGCCCGGTGCCCTCTCCTGAGATGTGGGGTTCTTCATCCCCCCAACCTGCCCCTCCTGGCTCCGGCTCTCCCTGGGGGTGCCAGCTTTGACAGTGGGTTGGGGTTGACCTGTACCAGGTACGGGGGGATCCCTGGGCTTCCCAGCACCCACCAGAACCTGCCCTGCCAACCACTGCCCCTTCAAGGGCCCTGGGTAAAATGAATTTGCTGGGTCTCAGCTCAGTCCCAGGCCCTGAGTGGAATCCAGCCCCTCACCAGCAGCTAACCAGAGAGTCTGAGATCCCTGGGGCAGGGGGGCCACACTGGGGAGGGGGCTGTGTATGGGTTGTGGGGGGCTCCCTGCATTGGCCCTGTGATGTAGTGGGGGACCTGTCTGCTCTGTAACCTGGTGTCCCCACCTGGCTGTGCTGTGAGGTGTGATTCCCACTGATTCACCCACGTGTGGATTGGCCCAGACACCTAGGGCCCAGCCTGAGCAGATAACAAGGCTCTTCCCAGGGGGAGAGACAAAGGGAGGGAGGCAGAGACGAACACCTGGCTGGGGGGCAGCCCTGGGGGCTGGGCAGTCTTGGCTGGGGGGAAAGCATGAAGAGAGCAGACTAAGTCCAGCACGGGGGGGGGGGGGGGTGTCAGTGACATGTGAACCCCTCCCCCCAAGAGGTCTAAGGCTCTGCCCTGTCTTCTATGGCAATGTTGAATCTGTGCTGCACTGGATTTCGGAGAGCCCATAAACCTACTGGCCGGCAGAGAGTCACGTCTGGCTGTGGGCGGGGTGCAGGGTCGGGGGCTCCCCAATGCTTCCTCCCATCCCACTCAGTTCGCTCTCGAAGGGGGGAGAGATGTGACGTGGGGGGGGGCCGTCTGCCCTGTAACCCTGCGTTCCCACCTGGCTGCGCTGGGCTGTGTGACTCCCACTGACTCACCCACGCGTGTAATGGCCCAGACACCCAGGCCCAGCGTGAGCAGTGAACAAAGTGTGACGTGGTTGGGGGCTCCGCACTCTTGTGGCCCTGGGCCCACTCTGTTGGGCATTCGCTGGTTGCTGTGTGGGTTGTGGGTGACCCCTACTGGCCTGTGTCTGTAAGTGCTGCCCAGCGGGGGGGGGCGCCCCTGAGCACCAGCACTTAGACAATGACCAGCGAAGGTTTCTCACCTGGCCAGGGGAAGGGGTGTGAACAAAGGGAGGGGTGGGGCTGCCTGGGGGAGGAGTGTTCTGTGGTTTGGAGAAGAGGCAGTCTGGGCTGGGCAAACATGAAGAGAAGAGACTAAGCTGAGTGCTGGGGGTTCAGGGTTCTGTGTCCCCCTGCCCCAAGGGGTCTAAGGCTGCCAGCCCCTGACTCCAGTAACCACATCACGTCTGGGCTGTGCTGCATCCTGGAGAAGCAATAAACCCCCCTGTTCTACTGGCTGGTGGAGTCTGTTCTTGCTGCTATGGGGCTGCAGGATCGGGGGGAACCCCGACGCGCTGTCACAGTGGTATCGGGGTGGGATGCACTGCACCCCGTGGATGGAGCTTCCAGCAGTGAGTGACAAGGAGCAGTAGGAGGAAGGGGCTTTCAAGAGCCAGGTGTGTTGGAGGCAGAGCGTAGTGATTCCTGGGAGTCATAGGGCACTACAGCACTCAGTCGGTGAGTCTACACCCCAGGGACCGGCGGGGAGATGACCTACACCCGACTCCTGAAGGCAGACCTTGTGAGGCTGTGCAGAGAGAGGGTAAAGCAACCAAGGCCCAGCTGATTGCCCGGCAGGAAAAGAATGACCAGTCCAGGGGCCTGGATCCTGGCCTGGCGGGGAGCAGCCAGACACCCCCTGGGAGCATCTCAGACACCCAGGCAGGAGGAAGAGTTGGAGCCCACCAGACAGATGCGGTGCCCACCAGGGCACGGTCCGCCAGCAGCGGTTCGTCCAGGACGGGGTCCATCCCGGTAGAGCTGCAGCGGCTGGAGATCAAGCTGAGGCTAAAGGACTTAGACAATCGTAGGGAGGAGCGCCAGGACCAAGAGAGGCAGCGGCAGCATGAGCTGGCCATGGCGGAGCGGAGAAGCCAAGGGGCCCCCGCTGCAGTGAGTGGGGAGGACCCCAGGAGGTCCAGGGCGGCCAGACGCTTGGAGAAGCTTGTGTTGGCCCAATGTAAAGACGTGGGGGACATGGACGGGTTCCTCAGCTCCTTTGAGCAGGCCTGTGAACTATACCAGATCCCCCCAGATGACCGGTTCCAGCAGCTCACCCCCTTGCTGGATCAGGAGGCCGCAGGGGTGCTCAACCAGCTGGAGGATCTGTAGCCAGGCGACTACGAATGGGTCAAACAGGCCCTGCTGCACAAGTTCGGGCTGACCCCGGAAACATACAGGAAGAAGTTCTGCGGGTTGCAGAAGGGGCCACGGGAGACCTATGTGGATATGGCCTCCCGCCTGGCACAATACTGCTGCAAGTGGGTGTTCGGGGTGGGGCCCAGACCACACAGGACCTGCCTAAGCTGCTGATCCTGGAACAGTTCTACGAAGTGTGCCCACCCAGCCTGAGGCTGTGGCTCAAGGACCGGAGGCCAGAGGACCCCCAGAAGGCTGGTGGACGAGTTCACAGAGAGCCGGTCCAGGTGTGAACGGGAGTCCCAGAGAGAAAGGGAATCACGCAGAGACCGGTTCTCGGCTGAGCAACGGAGGAAATCACCTTCGGGATGAGCCCAAGAGACAAGGACCAGCCATCCGCCCCCCCAGAGGGCTAGCCAGGGCCCAGGCAGAGCCGGCCCAAAAGGGCCCGCAGGACCTGACCTGACCTGCCATCGCTGCGGGCAAACAGGCCACAAGAGGGCTCAGTGCCCTTGGCACCAGGACAGGCCCCACAACCCGAGACTTTCCAGGGTTAACTGCCTGGGGCTGGAGGAGGAGCAGGCTGCCTTGGGGGCAAGGGCCGGCAGGCAGATCTCAGCTCAGGGGGACAGGGAGGCCGCTCAGGCCAGCTCCTCCGAGAGACCTGACACTCCGGAGGCGGATTTCTCCGTGTACAGGGTGGGGGCAGGGTGGCCCCTGTGGAGTGAGAGCCTCGTGCCCCTGCAGGCGGATGGCAGGGAGGTGATGGGCTACTGGGACACGGGGGCGGAGGTGACACTGGCCTGGCCTGAGGTAGTAACCCCAGACCACATGGTGCCTAACACTCAGCTGACCCTGAAGGGCACACATGGGACCCCGTTCAAGCTGCCCATAGCCCGGGTGCATCTGAAATGGGGGGCCAAGGAGGGCCCCAAGGAAGTGGGGGTGCACTGGCACTTGCCCACGGAGGTGCTGATGGTGGGTGACATAGAGGAATGACCAGATGGACCACAGGGCCCCAGTCATGACCCATAGCCAGAGCCAGCGAGGGCTGGTGACCCTGACCCAGGGGAGAGCTCCCTGCCAGGGGCGCAGGGCCCCATCCCAGCAGACACGGGGCCCAGCAGGGCTGGAGCCCTGAACCCAGGCAGGGGGGGAACAGGTCCCTGTCCCTGCCCCAGCTGCTGAATTCCAGGCGGAGGTGCAGGCAGACCCCTCCTTGCAGAAGCTGAGGGACCAGACTGGCCTCGGTGCAGCTCAGCCCCTGGGGGGGGAGGCTGCCAGGAGAGATTCCTGTGGGAGAGGGGATCCCTGCACCGGGAATGGCTCCCCCCAGGGGAGGAGGAGTATGGGGGGGTTCAGCAGCAGCAGGTGATTCCCCAAAAATATCGCCACAGGCTGCTGTATCTGGCCCATGACGTCCCATTCACGGGGCACCAGGGGATCCAGCACACCCAGCTGAGGCTGCTTCAGGCCTTTTACTGGCCGGAGATCTTTGCGGCCGTACAGCGGCACTGCCGGGCCTGCGACTCCTGCCAGAGGGTGGGGAAGGCCCGAGATGGGGGAAGCTGCCTTGAGGCGCCGGCCCATCGTAGAGGAGCCTTTCCAGAAGGCAGCCATAGAGATAGTGGGGCCGGTCGGCCAGGCGACCCCGATGGGGAACAAATACATCCTGGTAGCCGTGGATTTGGCTACCAACTGCCCCGAGGCCGTGGCTCTGCCCTCTAGCGAGGCAGACCCGGTGGCAGACGCGCTGCTGGCCCTTTGCAGCAGGGGGGGGTTCCCCCAGGAGTCCTCACGGACCAGGGATCCAGCTTCATGTCGGCCCCGCTCCGGTGCTTGTGGGAGACGCACGGGGCCCGGCTCACCTGGACCCCAGCGTATGGCGCCCGGCCCAGCGGGCTGGTGGGGAGGTTCCAGGGGACCCTGAAGCAGATGCTGGAGGCCTTTATGCACCGGCACCCGCAGGACTGGGACGAGTACCTGCCCCCCTGCTGTCTGCACACAGGAAGGTGCCCCAAGGGTCTGCCAGGCTCTCCTGGACTGAACCATCATGCAGAAAGGGGAGGGGCCCCCTGGGCTTGCTGAGAGAGTTATGGCAGGGGGAGGACCCCCCCCCCCCCGGATGGAGCGTCGGGGGTGGGGGGACGTCCTGGCTTTCCGGGAAAGGCTCGCTGAGCTCACGGGCCCGGCCAGGGAGACCCTGGGCAGAGCCCGAGGGAAGTGGAAGGGCTGGTACGACTGCAGAGAGTGGGCCCGTGCCGGCCCCTCAAAGCCGTGCAGCAGCCGAACGGGGGGGGGGAGCCAGCTTCTGCAGGGCAGCGCCGTGGCCGGCCCAAGCCAAGGGGGGGGGGGAGAGATGGGACGTAGTTGGGGGGCTGTCTGCTCTAGTGGCCCTGGACCCACTCTGATTGGGCAGTCACTAGTCGCTGTGTGGGACCCCTACTGGCTGTAAGCACTGCCCAGTGGGGGAGCGCCCCTGAGCACCAGCAGGTAGGCAATGGCCAGCGGCTTCTCACCTGGCCAGGGGAAGGGGTGTGAACAGAGGAGGGGGGGCTGCCTGGGGGAGTGAGTGGCCCATGGCTGAGGGGGGGCAGTCTGGGCTGGGCAATCATGAAGAGAAGAGACTGAGCCGAGGGCTGGGGGTTCGGGGCCTGTGTCCCCTGCCCCAAGGGGTCTGGGGCTGCCAGCCCGACTCCTGTAGCCACATCATGTCTGTGCTGGGCTGTCCTGGAGCAGCAATAACCCCTCTGGTCTACTGGCTGGCGCAGTCTCATCTTGCTGTAGAGGAGGTGCAGGAGCGGGGGGGCCCACGCACCCTCACACGAGGCTCTTCCCAGGGGGGAGACAACGGGAGGGAGGGGGGGGATGCTCACCAGGCTGGAGGGCAGGGCCTGGGAGTTTTCAGTCCAGCTGGGCTGGCAGGGTGAGGATGTTTTAGACCAAGAAAGGGGGTGAAGCCCCTTCCCCCGACAGGAATAAGGCTTTGCCCTGGCTCCTGTGTTAATGTGGCTCCGGGCTTGCGGGGAAGGGGGGGGACGCGCTGTGAGGAAGGAGGATTTTTGGGGGCCTTTGATCTGGATGGGGGGGGCAGAACCCCCGGGCTGCAGGGGAGACGCAGACGGGCGGGGGCGAGGCCGACAGGCCTGAGGGATCCTTTGCTGTGTTCAAAGCTCCATAACCCTCCTGTTGGGTGTTGGCTTGGAGTCGCTCTGGGCTGGAGAACAGGGCTGAGCTAGTCCCTCTGGGAGGGGAGGCCCCAGGGTTCATCGGGGAGGGGACCCCCCGAGGGGGTTCACGGTGGAGGCAGGTGGCTGGAGGCCCTGAGAGGCACCGTCCCGGAGGCAGAGGGGCAGGCCCCCCCCCCCAGATGAGAGTGGGTCCCCCAAGAGAGGGTCGCTGCATTGGAGTGGCCCACTGAGAAAGGTCTGTCTCACTGCTGCTGGGCTGGGGGGGCTCCCCAAGAAGGGGCTGTCGCACTCGGGGGGGGGGGTCCCACCTGGGGACTGACAGGCCACGTGTGGGCCCAACCTGTGCGCTGTGACTTCCTGGCCCCTGAGCTATTCCAGGAGGGGACTGACCAGCCTGTTTGCCAGTTAAGGGAAACTGAGGCACAGAACAGCTTCATAAAACTATCCCAGAACATGCTTAGTTCAGGGGCAGAGATCCCCAGCCTGGCTCCTTGCCCAGGGCTGCACTCAGGCTTGACCCTGCTTGCCAGGGCTGAGGGGAGGTTTGGGGGGCACAGGGCCAGTTATGGGCTGGGAGGGGGCAGGGCTCTGTCAGTCTATTGGTTTCTTACCCAACATCCTCTCCCTGCTTATACGGCTAGAGCAATCTCCCCCCCCCCACCTTTCCCTCCCCCCGCCTCCCCTGCCTGGCTGCCCCTCAGAACCAGCACCATGTGCACCACACAGACAGGACCCTGGGTGACCCCCTGCCAGGCACCCTCCACCCCCATGGGACAGCACTTGGACAGGACCATACTGGAAGGGGGGACCCTGCCAGGCTGGGGAGGGCTGGTAGCGGGTAGCCCAGAGCTGCACTAGCTGGTGGGGAGGGGCGGTGCCCCGAACTGGGCTGGGCTGGCAGGGAGGGGGAGCTCCAGGGTCGGTGGGGCTGGCAGGGAGGGGGGAAACACCAGGGTGGGCTGGGCTGGCAGGGAGGGGGGAGCCCCGGGCTGGGTGGGGTTGGCTGGGAGGCTAGTGCTGGGCTAGCAGGGGGTGCTGTGGAGGCAAGGATGGGACATGGGGGATGAGCGGAGGGGGGGAGAACTGGGCTACTGGGAGTAGGGGGCTTCAGTGGGGAGAGTGCCAGGCTGCAGGGAGCACAGGGTGGCATGCTGCCGTGAGAGGGGTGGGGGGGGCTAGCTCCCATGCTGACCCATCAGTGACCCGACCCAACTGGCATCATGGGGGTTGTATTCACTCTTGCAGTCACTGGAGTCACTCTGCTTGCTTTGGTGCATTGTGTGTGACTCCTGCCTTGTGCTCTTCTGGCGTGACTGTGTGTGTGTGCATGCCTCAGTTTCCCTGGGCAGTGCATGAGGAGGGGGCGGCACACTGGGGAAGGATGTTCAGTCTCTCACTCCTGAGGAGCAGGTGTGATGTACTGGGGGTACAGTCCACTCGCTGGGCGCTAGGCTTGGGCTGTGGGTGACCCCTACTGGCCTCTGTCTGTAAGCATTGCCGGGGCGGGGGTCGCCCTGAGGGCCCTGACGTGTAGACCATGGCCCAACCGGTTCTCACCGGAGAGGGAAGGAGTTGGAACAAAGGGAGGGGGTGGTTTAGGGAAGAGTCAGTCTTGGCTGGGAAAACATGGAGAGAAGAGGCTAAGCGAGTACTGAGGGGTCAGGGGCCTGTGGACCCCTATCCCAAGGGCCCTGAGGCTGCCTGGCCCTGACTCCTGTAGCCACATCCCGTCTGTGCTGGGCTGTATCCTGGAGAGGCAATAAACCCTCCTGTTCTACTGGCTGGGGGAATCTCATCTTGCAGGGGAACCCCGACGCGCCGTCACAGTGGTGTCAGGGGCGGGATGCACTGCACCCTGTGGATGGAGCTTCCAGCAGCAAGTGACGGGCGCAGTAGAAGGAAGGGGCTTGCAAGAGCCAGGTGTGTTGCAGGCAGAGCAAAGCGATCCCTGGGAGTCGTGGGGCACTGCAGCACTCAGCCGGTGAGTCTGCACCCCAGGGATCAGCAGGGAGATGACCTACGCCCGACTTCTGAAGGTAGACCTGGGGGGGCTGTGCAGAGAGAGGGGCCTGCCCATGGGGAAAATACCCAACACCCAGCTGACCCTGAGGGGCATAGATGGGACCCCATTCAAGGTACCGGTAGCCCAGGTGCATCTGAAATGGGGGCCAAGGAGGGCCCCAAGGAAGTGGGGGTGCACTGGCATTTGCCCACAGAGGTGCTGATGGGGGGTGACCTGGAGGAGTGGCCAGATGGACCCCACAGGACTCTGGTCACCACCCGTAGCCAGAGCCAGCGAGGGGCTGGCAACCCTAACCCAGGTGAGGGCTCCCTGAAGGGGGCGCAGGGTCCCATCCCCGCAGACACGGGGCCCAGCCAGGCTAGGACTCCGGACCCAGGTGGGGGGGGGGGGGGAAACCAGGTCCCTGTCCCGGCCCCAGCTGCGGAATTCCAGGCTGAAGTGCAGACGGATCCCTCCTTGCTGAGGGACCGGGCTGACCTGGTGCGACGGTGCATCGGGGTTCCCCCCAAATCCTGCACCCCGTCTGCAGCAAGAACAGGCTCTGCCAGCCAGTAGAGTAGAGGGGGTTTATTGCTTCTCCAGGGTACAGCCCAGCACAGACATGATGTGGCTAGAGGAGTCAGGGCCAGGATGCCTCAGACCCCTTGGGTTAGGGGGTCCATCGCCCCCCTAGACCTCCAGCCCCCAGTTTAGGCTCACTCCCTCCTGTTTCCCAGCCAGCAACTGACCCTTCCCCTGAAGCCTCCTGTTGGTCTCTGCCTCCCTCCCTTTGTCTCTCCCCCTGGGAATCCCCTGTTGTCTCCTCAGGCTGAGCCCAGAGGTCTGAGTTAATACACGTTTGGGTGAGTCAGTGGGAGTCTCACATCACAGCGCAGGGGGACCCCAGGTTACAGAACAGACAGCTCCCCCACTACAGCACACCTGGGGACAGCTCAGCCCCTGGGGGGAGGTGGCCAGGAGAGGTTCCTGTGGGAGTGGGGATTCCTGTACCAGGAATGGCTCCCCCCAGGGAAGGTGGGGGGATGGGGGCTCCAGCAGCAGCTGGTAGTCCCCCAAAAATATCGCCGCAAGCTGCTGTACCTGGCCCATGACGTCCCCTTCTCGGGACACCAGGGGATCCGGCGTGCCCGGCTGAGCCTGCTCCAAAACTTCTACTCGTCGGGGATATTTGCGGCCGTGCAGCGGTACTGCTGGTCCTGTGACTCCTGCCAGAGGGTGGGGAAGGCCCAAGATAGGAAGAAAGCTGCTTTGAGGCCCCTGCCCATCATAGAGGAGCCTTTCCAGAAGGTGGCAATGGATATAGTGGGGCCTTTCAGCAGAGCGACCCAGACGGGGAAGAAATACATCCTGGTGGTGGTGGACTTCGTCACCCGCTACCCCAAGGCCGTGGCTCTGCCCTCTATCGAGGCAGACACGGTGGCAGACGCACTGCTGGCCATTTTCAGCAGGGTGGGGTTCCCCAAGGAGGTCCTCACAGACCAGGGATCCAACTTCATCTTGGCCCCGCTCCGGTGCTTGTGGGAGAAGTGAGAGGTCCAGCTCACCTGGGCTTCGGCTATCATTCCCGGTCCAACGGGCTGGTGGGGAGGTTCAATGGGACTCTGAAGCAGATGCTAAGGATCTTTATGCACCAGCACCCGCAGGACTGGGACAAGTACCTACCCACCTGCTGTTTGCGTACAGGGAGGTGCCCCAAGAGTCCACGGGGTTCTCCCCGTTCAAGCTGATGTACGAGAGGCAGGTGAGGGGACCCCTGGACCTGCTGAGAGATGCGTGGGAGGGGGAGGCCTCCCTGGAGGGCGAGTCGGTGGTGGAATACATCCTGGCTTTCCGGGAAAGACTCACTGAGCTCATGGGCCTGGCCAGAGAGAACCTGAGCAAGGCCCAAAGAAAGCAGAAGGTCTGGTACGACCGCAATGCACGGGCCTGCACCTACGCTACCGGGGACCAAGTGATGGTCCTAATCCCCGTGCGGAATAACAAGCTGCAAGCAGCCTGGGACGGCCCCTTCAAGGTTGTTAAGCAGCTGAATGAGGTGTCCTACCTGGGCCACAAGGTGGGGAGCAGCTGCTTGAAGCCGGAGCCGGCCCAGGTGAAGGCCATCTGGGACTGGCCGGTTCCCCAGACCAAGAAGCAGGTCCAGGCTTTCATTGGGATGGCGGGGTACTACTGGAGGTTTGTGCCCAACTTCAGCTCCATCGCTGCCCCGATCATGGAGCTGTGCAGGAAGGGGAGGCCCGACAGGGTGGTCTGGACGGAGCAGTGCCAGGGGGCTCTCTGTGCACTGAAGGAGGCTCTGGTCAAGGCCCCAGTGCTGGTAAATCCAGACATCAACAAGCCCTTTACGGTTTGTACTGATGCCTCGGACACCGGGCTGGGGGCGGTGCTGATGCAGGTGGACGAGAAGGGGGAGCGACACCCCATCGTGTACCTGAGCAGGAAGCTGCTGCCTGGGAGCGGAGCTACGTGGCCATAGAGAGGGACGCCTGGCGATGGGGTGGGCCCTGCAAAAGCTGCAGCCGGACCTGTCTGGCCGGCATTTCACGGTGTAACCGGCCACTGCCCCCGACCTGGCTGCACCAGATGAAGGGGACCAACGCCAAGCTGCTGAGGCGGAGCCTGTTCCTGCAGACCCACGCATCTGACCAAGTGGGTCTTTGCCCACGAAAGCTTCTGCTCCAATCCATCGGTTAGTCTACAAGGTGCCACAGGACTCCCTGTCGCTTATGCAGATCCAGGCTAACAGGGCCCCCCCGGTACTACGACATGGAAGTGATCCATGTCAAGGGGAACGCCAACATCATCGCCGATGTGCTGTCCCGTGGGGGGGGCGAACTTCCCCAGGCCACCGGCGGAGTGGCCCCGCTCAGTTCGCTCTCGGAGGGGGACAGATGTGATGTAGCGTGGGTACGGTCCACTCGCTGGGTGCTAGGCTTGGGCTGCGGGCTGGAGATGACCCCTACTGGCCTCTGTCTGTAAGCACTGCCCAGCGGGGGGGTCGCCCCGAGGGTCCTGGTGTGTAGACCATGGCCCAACCGGTTCTCACCGGACAGGGAAGGAGTTGGAAGAAAGGAAGGGGGTGGTTGGGAGAAGAGTCACTCTTGTCTGGAAAAACATGGAGAGAAGAGACTGAGCTGAGTACTGGGGGCTGAGGGGCCAGGGGACCCCTCCCCCAAGGGGTCGGAGGCTTCCTAGCCCTGACTCCTGTAGCCATGTCACATCTGTGCTGGGCTGTACCCTGGAGAAGCAATAAACCCTCCTGTTCTACTGGCTGGCGGAGTCTCATCTTGCTGCTACAGGGGTGCAGGATTGGGGGGGGTCCCCGACGTGCCGTCACAGCAGGTGACAGCAGATAGCACCTTTGGCCCATGGGAGGTGGGTGTTACGCCAGGCTGGGGATGAGGGCCTGGGGGGATGGGTAGGTCTCAGCCAGCTGAGGATGCAGAGAAGGGGCTTGGAGCAGGAGGGGGAGACAGATCCAGGGCCCCTCTCCCCAGGCAGGGCAGGGCTGGCTGCTCCTTGTCCCTGCAACAAGTCTGTGCTACACCATGTCCCCAGGACCGATGAACCTTCTTTTTACATGCCGCCCGAGAGTCTCGTCTGGCTGTGGAGTGGGTGCAGGATCTGGGGGTTCTCTGCCCCGATGACAAACCCTCCCCCCAAATCTCAGTAAGTCTGGCCGCCGGCTGGGGGAGGCTGAGCAGAGAAGCTGACTGATGACGCGTCAGGGAGCCCCCAACCCTGCACCGCCGTCCGCAGCCAGATGTGACTCTCAGCCGGCCAGTCAAGTAGAAGGTTTATTGCTTCTCAGAGACACAGCGCAGCGTAGGATCGATGCTAACACAGGACCAGGGCAGAGCCTTAGTCCTCTGGGGGGAAGGGGTTTCTCCCCCTTCCTCGGTCCAAAACGTCCTCCCTCCCCCTAGCCCAGCCAAACTGACCCAGCTCTCAGGCCCTACCCCCAGCCTGGTGAGCGTCCCCGCCTCCCTCCCTTTGTCTCTCCCCCAGGAAGAGCCTTGTTATCTGCTCAGGCTGGGCCTAGGTGTCTGGGCCAATCCACACGTGGGCTGAGTCATCGGGAATCAAACAACCCAGCCCGGAGAGAGCGCTGGGACAACCCAGCCCGGAGAGAGCGCTGGGACAACCCAGCCCGGATGTGAGTGCTGGGACAACCCAGCCCGGATGTGAGCGCTGGGACAACCAGCCCGGATGTGAGCGCTGGGACAACCCAGCCCGGATGTGAGCGCTGGGACAACCAGCCCGGATGTGAGCGCTGGGACAACCAGCCCAGAGAGAACACTGGGACAACCCAGCCCGGATGTGAGTGCTGGGACAACCAGCCCGGATGTGAGCGCTGGGACAACCCAGCCCGGATGTGAGCGCTGGGACAACCAGCCCGGATGTGAGCGCTGGGACAACCCAGCCCGGATGTGAGCGCTGGGACAACCAGCCCGGATGTGAGCGCTGGGACAACCAGCCCAGAGAGAACACTGGGACAACCCAGCCTGGATGTGAGCGCTGGGTTACAAGCCAGACAGCCCCTCACGACCTCACACTGACACACAAGAATAAGGTTTAATTGGAGGGGGGGGGAATTGCTGGGGGCCCCTTCGGCTCCCAACAGGCTTCCAGGCTTCTGCCAGCCATTTGATCCAGGCTCCGGCACAGGAGGGGCCCCAGGTGCAAGGTCAGGCTAGGGGTTCCCAGGGACCATGGGGGTGCCTCTATTGATGCTGGGAGGGAGGGGGTGCTGGGGTACTCCCCAGGATCACAGTGGGCTCCAATGGGGACGCTTGGGCTCTGTAGGACAGAGGTGCCCATTGGGGTCCTTGGGACAGTGCCCCAGTTTTTCTGTGGAGACTCCCCATTAGGGGATCCTTGGGGATGAGGATCCAGCTTGTGAGCTCAGTGGAGGGGGGTTCCCTTGATGGAGGAAGCACCCTCCAGGCCATTCCCCATAAGGAGGGTCCCCGCAGCCTGGGCACCCCCAGGCAATTCTCTATGGGGGGTTCCCCGCAGCCTGGGCGCCCCCAGGCACTTCTCTGGGGGGGTTCCCCGCAGCCTGGGCACCCCCAGGCAATTCTCTATGGGGGGTTCCCCGCAGCCTGGGCGCCCCCAGGCACTTCTCCGGGGGGGGGGGGTCTGCGCCCTGGGCATGTCACACAACTGGGCGCCAGACGTCACCTCTGCATCTGAGCGTACACAGACTCGGCTCGCTGCAGCAGCTCCTGCCGGGAGAGGGGCCATTAGGGGCAGGCCGGCGAGGGAGGATCCCAGACACATGGACCCTCCCAGCCCCTTGGGCCTGCCCCCCAGGCTCAGCTGGGGGCACTTACCGTGTAGTTGGGGTCTGGCCGGGGGGGCAAAGGGATGGACTGCAAGACAGACAGACAGACAGACAGGGGGGAGAGATCGTTATAACCTACAGGGGACCTGCTCTCTGGCAAGGGGGCAAGCCCCAGGGAGAGGCTCTGACCCACAGGCTCTGTGGGGGATGGGGAGAGGGGTACCTGGTGCCCATCGGCAGGGCTTGACAAATTAGTCAATCTACTTGCCCGGGGCCAGTAGATTTTAAGCCAGCATGGCGCCGCAGCGCGATCAGTGCATGCGCAGTGTGCCAAACCGCGTGGCTGGCGAGCGGGGCTTGCTGCTGTTTGTCAAGCCCTGCCCATCGGGGCTGGGGGGCAGTGTCTGGCCCTGCCTTACTCACTGGGAGCGCTTGGGGCTCGGAGCTGGGCCTTCTTCCATCAGGCTGGGGCAGCTCCAGCGGTGACTCCATCACCTCGTAAATCGGCTCCGTGTCATCTGGGGAGAGAAGGGGAGATGGAAGCCAGGTGTCCAGGTGCTTGGCCCCGCCCCCAGCCCCCCAGGAAGGCTGAGACTCACCCCTGGCTGACCTGGGGGGTTTCTTCCCTTTGGGATCCAGCTTCCCTGCGGAGCTAAACACGACATGGGCCCCATCACCAGGAGAAAAGAACCCAGGGGTCCGGGCCCAGCCCCAGTTCCACCCCGCCAGAGCCTGCCCCTCGCAGGGCTGAGAACCCAGGGGTCCGGGCCCCGGCCCTTACTGCTCTGACCAGCCAGCCCCACTTCTCTCCCCACTCCAACCCGCCAGCCCCACTGCCCCCACCCCCGGCCCTTACTGCTCCAACCCGCCAACCCTACTGCCCTCCCCCCCCCGGTTCTTACTGCTCCAACCCGCCAGCCCTACTGCCCCCCCGGCCCGGTTCTTACTGCCCCCCCCCCAGTTCTTACTGCTCTGACCCGCCAGCCCTACTGCCCCCCCAGCCCGGTTCTTACTGCCCCCCCCTCCCCCCCAGTTCTTACTGCTCCAACCCGCCAGCCCCACTGCCCCCCGGTTCTTACTGCTCCAACCCGCCAGCCCCACTGCCCCCCCGGCCCGGTTCTTACTGCCCCCCCCCCCAGTTCTTACTGCTCCAACCCGCCAGCCCCACTGCCCCCCCCCCCGGTTCTTACTGCTCCAACCCGCCAGCCCCACTGCCCCCCCGGCCCGGTTCTTACTGCCCCCCCCCAGTTCTTACTGCTCCGACCCGCCAGCCCTACTGCCCCCCCCCCCGCCCGGTTCTTACTGCTCCAACCCGCCAGCCCCACTTCCCCCCCGGCCCGGTTCTTACTGCCCCCCCCCAGTTCTTACTGCTCCGACCCGCCAGCCCTACTGCCCCCCCCCCGCCCGGTTCTTACTGCTCCAACCCGCCAGCCCCACTTCCCCCCCGGCCCAGTTCTTACTGCTCTAACCAGCCAGCTCCACTGCCCCCCAGCCCCACTTCCCTCCCCCCGGCCCTTACTGCTCCAACCCGCCAGCCCCACTGCCCCCCACCCTCGGTTCTTACTGCTCCAACCCGCCAGCCCCACTGCCCCCCCCCGCCCGGTTCTTACTGCTCCAACGCGCCAGCCCCACTTCCCCCCCGGCCCAGTTCTTACTGCTCTAACCAGCCAGCTCCACTGCCCCCCAGCCCCACTTCCCTCCCCCCGGCCCTTACTGCTCCAACCCGCCAGCCCCACTGCCCCACCCTCGGTTCTTACTGCTCCAACCCGCCAGCCCTACTGCCCCACCCCTGGTTCTTACTGCTCCAACCCGCCAGCCCCACTGCCCCCCCCCGCCCGGTTCTTACTGCTCCAACCCGCCAGCCCCACTTCCCCCCCGGCCCAGTTCTTACTGCTCTAACCAGCCAGCTCCACTGCCCCCCAGCCCCACTTCCCTCCCCCCGGCCCTTACTGCTCCAACCCGCAAGCCCCACTGCCCCACCCTCGGTTCTTACTGCTCCAACCCGCAAGCCCCACTGCCCCACCCTCGGTTCTTACTGCTCCAACCCACCAGCCCCACTGCCCCCCCCGCCCGGTTCTTACTGCTCCGACCCGCCAGCCCTACTGCCCCCCCCCCGCCCGGTTCTTACTGCTCCAACCCGCCAGCCCCACTTCCCCCCCGGCCCGGTTCTTACTGCCCCCCCCAGTTCTTACTGCTCCGACCCGCCAGCCCTACTGCCCCCCCCCGCCCGGTTCTTACTGCTCCAACCCGCCAGCCCCACTTCTCCCCCGGCCCAGTTCTTACTGCTCTAACCAGCCAGCTCCACTGCCCCCCAGCCCCACTTCCCTCCCCCGGCCCTTACTGCTCCAACCCGCCAGCCCCACTGCCCCACCCTCGGTTCTTACTGCTCCAACCCACCAGCCCCACTGCCCCCCCCCCGCCCGGTTCTTACTGCTCCAACCAGCCAGTGCCACTGCCCCCCCCCCCGGCCCAGGTAGGACCCAGAAGTGCTGTGCCCTGCTCACCCCAGGGCCAGGTCTGAGCGCCGCAGGACAAGATGGTAAATGAGCGCAGCCCCAAGAGCGACCGTCAGCAAAACGCCGACCACAACCCCTGCCACAACCAAGCCCAAGACCTGTGGGGTGCTGGGAGTTGCCGACACTGGAGGGGGGGCCGCGCCTGGGCCTGGCAGTGTCTGTGGGCCCAGGGTGGTCGCTGGGGCTGCAAGGAAGAGACATTGGGATTGGTTAGTAGTGGGACGCTGGGTCTTGGGTCAGATGTGGGGGGTGATGGAGGGCCCCCGAGTCCTGGGCTAGGAGCTATGGGGGGCTAGTGTGGTTTGGGGAGGGGTTACACACTGGATCCCCCGGAGGTTGAAAGGTTGGGGTCCCTGGAGCAGTCTGTGGAGATATTGGGGGTCTCGAGATCCATGAGGGGATGGAGAACCGGATGGGTACCATTGGGATGGGGGGGGGGCTCTGAGGCAGTCCCTGACAGGAATGGGGGGCCATAGGGTACCAGTGGCATTGGGGGGCTCTGAGGCAGTCCCTGACAGGAATGGGGGGGCCATAGGGTACCAGTGGCATTTGGGGGGCTCTGAGGCAGTCCCTGACAGGAATGGGGTGTCTGTAACCAGCCTGGAGTTGACACCCTATGAGAGGCCAGGCCGCTCGCTGGCCCATGTGGCTCGAAGCAGGTGTGGCTGGGCCGGGCCCCCCATTCATCTCTGGCGGCTGAGCTTTGGGCCTGGGTGCAGAGCGGACCCGCTCCCGCGGCCTGTGCCACAGCCCTGCTCCGGCGCTACCCCAGGGAAAGGTGCCCAAGGCCCCAGGCTGGGGCTGCCGGTCCGCAACTGAGCCGCCCCTGGAGCTGAGGCTCTGCAAGGGGCTCCAAGTGCGACCGGTGCAGGGCTGACCAGGGCCCTGCTTGTGAGGGGCTCCTAGCCACCCAGTGCCCCGGCTGCATTCTGCTGAGCAGGGGCTCCGCGTGGCAGGGCCTAGAGGGAGCCGGGGAGCCCCCTCTGAGATCTTCCATCGATGAGCAGAGGGGTTTTGTCTTGTGCAGCTTGGGCGCCTGTTCGGACGGGGGCCACCATGCACCCACCAGTGGCACCACTCCCTGAGAGACCCTCCTGCACCCTGCTCCCAGGCAGGGCTGCTCCCCAGGTGGTGGTGGGTGTGACGTCGGGGGGGCTGTCTGCTCTGTGACCCGGGTCCCCCTGCGCTGGGCTGTGAGATTCCCACTGACTCACCCACATGTGCATTGGCCCAGACACCCAGGCCCAGAGAACAAGGCGCTTCCCAGGGGGGAGACAAAGGGAGGGAGGCGGGGACTGGCCCCAGGCTGGGGGTAGGGCCTGGGAGTTGGGCCAGTCTCAGCTGGGCTAGTGGAAGGGAGGAGGTTTTAGACCAAGGAAGGGGGTGAAGCCCCATCCCCCGCAGGAGGACTAAGGCTCTGCCCTGGCTCCAACGTCAACACTGACCCTGCGCTGCGCCGTGTCTCTGCGAACCAATAAACCTTCTACTCTACTGGCTGGTGGAGTCACATCTGGCTGCGGACGGGGGTGCAGGGTCGGGAGCCCGACGCGCCGCCACAGGGGGTGGAGCAGGGACAGAGGTGGGGGAGCCGGCAGGGGGCTCTGAGAGCCAGAGGGCAGTGAGGGGGCAACAGGCATGCAGGGGGCTTCTGCCCTGCCACAGAGCTCCGTGGGGGGCAGGTCTCACCTCCTCCCCACGAGGGCCCTTCCTTGCCAGAGCAGATGAAGACTGCCCCCACCACCACAGAGAATCTGCACCATCATCTAACCTCCCTCCCCACAGCCTGGTGGCCTATAGCTCCCCAGCTGCCCCCAGCGAGCTAGCATGGCTCAGCTGGGGCCCTGCGCCCGCACATCCCGAGGCTGGGCCAAGGGCAACAGCAGATGAAGACGCTCGAGCCAAGACTAGAGGGGAGACAGTAGATTCCATTTCCCCATCCCCGTCCCCACCCCCACAGACCCATTCTGCAGCACAGGAGAGGGGTCTGCTCTGCCCACGTGGCTAAGAATGAAGGGGAGAACGGAGAACAGAGAGCAGAGGGGAGGACGGAAGATGGAGGGGAGGACGGAAGGGATAGCAGAGGAGAGGATGGAGGGGAGGAAGGAGAACAGAGGACAGAGAAGAGAGAGCGGAGGGGCAGACGGAGGGGAGGACGGAGAAGAGAGAGGGAGGGGAAGACGGTGAACAGAGAGTGGAGGGAAGGACAGAGGGGAGAACAAAGAGCGGAGGGGAGGACAGAGGACGGAGGGGAGGACGGAGAACAGGGAGCGGAGGGGAGGACAGAGGATGGAGGGGAGGACGGAGAAGAGAGAGTGGAGGGGTGGACGGAGGGGAGGACGGAGAGCAGAGGGGAGGAAGGAGGGGAGGACGGAGAGTGGAGGGGAGGATGGAGGGGAGAACAGAGAGCAGAGGGGAGGACAGAGGACAGAGAGCAGAGGGGAGGATGGAGGGAAGGATGGAGAACAGAGAGCGGAGGGAAGGACGGAGGGGAGAACAGAGAGCAGAGGGGAGGACGGAGGGAAGGACGGAGGGGAGAACAGAGAGCGGAGGGAAGGACGGAGGGGAGAACGGAGAGCGGAGGGGAGGACGGAGGGAAGGATGGAGAACAGAAAGCGGAGGGAAGGACGGAGGGGAGAACGGAGAGCGGAGGGAAGGACGGAGGGGAGAACGGAGAGCGGAGGGGAGGACGGAGGGAAGGATGGAGAACAGAAAGCGGAGGGAAGGACGGAGGGGAGAACAGAGAGCGGAGGGGAGGACGGAGGGGAGAACAGAGAGCGGAGGGGAGGACAGAGGACAGAGAGCAGAGGGGAGGATGGAGGGAAGGACGGTGGGGAGAACAGAGAGCGGAGGGAAGGACGGAGGAGAGAACAGAGGATAGAGAACAGAGAGCGGAGGGAAGGACGGAGGGGAGAACAGAGGATGGAGAACAGAGAGCGGAGGGGAGGATGGAGGGGAGGACGGAGAACAGAGAGCGGAGGGGAGGACGGAGAACAGAGAGCGGAGGGGAGGATGGAGAACAGAGGACGGAGAAGAGAGAGCGGAGGGGAGGACGGAGAACAGAGGACGGAGAACAGAGAGCGGAGGGGAGGACAGAGGACGGAGAACAGAAAGCAGAGGGGCGGAGGGAGGGAAGGACAGAGGGGAGGACGGAGAAGAGAGAGCGGAGGGGCAGATGGAGGGGAGGACAGAGGACGGAGGGGAGAACAGAGGATGGAGAACAAAGAGCGGAGGGAAGGACGGAGGGGAGAACAGAGGATGGAGAAGAGAAAGGGAGGGGAGGACGGAGGACAGAGAGCAGAGGGGAGGATGGAGAACAGAGGGAAGGACGGAGAAGAGGGAGGGGAGGACAGAGGGGAGAACAGAGAGTGGAGGGGAGGACAGAAGGGAGAACAGAGAGGAGAGGGGAGGACGGAGAACAGGGCACAGAGGGGAGGATGGAGGGAAGGATGGAGAACAGAGAGCGGAGGGGAGGATGGAGGGAAGGAGGGAGAACGGAGAGCGGAGGGAAGGACGGAGGGGAGAACAG
>CM064349.1:5134746-5197246 GCA_032595735.1 Pelochelys cantorii
AGGGAGGAAAGGAGGGGGGGACAGAGAGCGGAGAGGAGGATGGAGGGGAGGGGGGGAGGACAGAGAGCGGAGAGGAGGACGGAGAACAGGGAGGGGAGGACAGAGAAGAGGGGATAGCAGAGGGAGGAGAGAAGGGAGGACAGAGGGGAGGGCTTTAACTCTGCTGGCAAACAGCTCTCAGCTGAGGTGGGCACGCCTCGTGTTCCTGGTGCCTCCCGTGCAAGCGCGCGCCTTAGAGGGAACACTGGTTCAGGCCCTGGAGCCTGGCTTAGGACTCTCGCATGGAAGTGCCCAGCCAGCCCCCTGGCGCCCTGCAGGCCACGGAACCAGTGGCCACAAGTCCTCACCAGGCCGCGGGTGTCCAGGGTCTGGCAGCCACGCCCAGACCCCGGCGCGCGGGGGCAGCTGCCAGTGCTTGGCCATGAACGTGGCCGGCCGAGAGCATCTGTGGCAGCTCCACCGTGGCAGGGCTCTGCCCACGACCGCTGGGGACCCAGGCCGCAGGGTGGCCACGGGCTATCCCTACCCACGCACTGTGGCCAACCCAGAGGGCAGCTGCACCCTCATGCCCCCTCCCCCCCCCCCGCGACTGGGAGCTTGGCACAGGAACACGGGTGTTTCTCACTGTTGCAAGATGCCACAGAGGACGCAACTTGCTTCCTGTCTGGCTGCGAGAAGGCCCAGAGCCGTCCTGCCCACAGCCGCTTGCCAGGGCCGCACCCGGGGTCACGCTCACCAGCCGTGCTCACCCCAGGACCCAGCCCAGCCCCAGGCTGTGACTGGACGGAAGGGGCTGGGAGCCGCCCCTTCCCCCGCATTTCCCTTCCCATCCTCCCTCCTTTGCCCTCCCTGCTACTCAGCCTGTCCACTTCCCGCGCGTCCCCCGCCAAAGGGTCCGGGGGCATCCCTGGGGCCTGTGGGAGACAGGGGCCTTGGGGGAAGGGCAGGCCCTGTGGCCACTCACCGCTCACCCACAGCTCCACGATGCCCTTGTCGCTGCCCTGCGGCACCAGCTGCAGGGCAACCCGGTAGGTGCCGCTGTCGTTGGCCTGGGCGTGCCGCAGGAGCAAGGACCCATTGGGGAAGCCGACTTCGCGGCCCGTGAACTGCACCCCATTGCGCTGGGGCCGCTCCTGCCCTGGGAAGTAGCTGAAGATGCGGGTGCTGCCTTCGGTCAGCCGCCCCCGGTACCAGTCGAAGTGCCGCAGCGGCTCCTGGCCGACCTCCACGGAGAAAGTGACATTCTGCCCCACCACAGGCGCCTCCGGGGCCACACGCACCACCAACGGGCACACCACGGAGCAGGGGCCCCGGCACAACAGGAGACAACCTGCTGCACGGGCCCGGAGAGCAAGAGGGATGGTCAAAATGCCCCTCACTCCCACCCCGCAGCCCCCCGGCCCGCTGGTACCCCTCACTCCCGCCCCACAGCCCCTGGCCCTGCCGGTGCCCCTCACTCCCGCCCCGCACCCCCCCAGCCCCGACAGTGCCCCTCACTCCCGCCCCACAGCCCCGCCAGTGCCCCTCACTCCTGCCCTGCACCCCTCCAGCCCCGACAGTGACCCTCACTCCTGCCCCGCACTCCCCAGCCCCGCCGGTGCCCCTCACTCCCACCCCGCAGCCCCCCCAGCACTGCTGGTGCCCCTCACTCCCGCCCCGGGCTCCTCCTACACACTGTTCCGTGGTTCACCTGCAAACAGAACCCCCTTAAATGGGGTGTCCCAGAAACGAGGCCCCCCCATCCTCTGGGGAGGGTCACAGGCTGTGGAGAGAGAAGACACTTGTGAGTCCCTTTGCTGGGGCCTGGCCCAGTTCCTCTGGCTGCTCCGGGTGCGGGACCAGGACCAGCGCAGGGCTGTGGGGGCGGCAGCGGTGGAACCCGTCTGGTCCTGACTCACCAGATGCTGGAATGTGGCTGCAGAGGCAGCTGCCTGGTGCCCAGCCCAGGAGGTTTCCTGGGAAACACCTTGTCAGGGGAGCCCACCCTGGGCACGAAGGGGAGAAACCGCAGGAGTCCTGGCTCCCAGCCCTGCTCCTGTTCTAACCATTAGGCCCCACACCCCTCCCAGAGCCAGGGAGTGAACTCAGGATTCCTGGCTCTCAACCCACCTACACTCATCCTGCTCTAACCACTGCTCCTCCCCGCCCCCCCCAGCCAGGAAAAGAACCCAGGAATCCTGGCTCCCAATGCCGTCCTGTTCTAACCACTAGGCCCCACTCCTTCCAGAGCTGGGAAGAGAACCCAGGAGTCCTGGCTCCCAAACCCACCCGGTCCGCTCTAACCACTAGGCACTGCTCCCCTCCCAGAACACGCACAGAACCCAGGCGTCCTGGCTCCTCCCGCCCCCCATCCTGCTCTAACCACTGGACCCCATTTGGCCCCCGAGAACAGGGGAGCGAACCCCGGAGTCCCGGCTCCCTCACGGAAGGAGGCGGCGTCTTACCGAGGCCGGGAGGGAGATGAGGCGCCCCACGGGGCTGCGGCGGTCGGTCGGCCGGTCCCTCTGTCTGTCTGTCTGTCTCCTTCACGGGCCCCTCCTCCCAACCCCGCCTCCCTCCCCCGCGGGGCGGGGCGGGTCGCGCCTCCGCCTGCTGCGCGCTTCTCGGGGTGACGCGAACCCCGCGCCCGTCAGTCCCGGGAGGCTCCCTGGGGAGCAGTAGGGGGCGGGCTGGGGCGATGAGGGGGGAGGGGCCTCCAGCTGCACATCAGCGCAGAATCGCAGAGCGAGGGGCTGAGGGGAAGAGCCCCCCACAACCCGCCCGCTCCGCAGCGCCCCCTGCCGACTCTAGGGAGTAGTTAGGCTCAGGGTCACTGCAGGGGAGCAGTAGGAAGGGGAGCGGGGTCACTGCAGGGGAGCAGTGGAGAGGGGAGCGGGGTCACTGCAGCGGAGCAGTAGGAAGGGGAGCGGGGTCACTGCAGGGGAGCAGTGGAGAGGGGAGCGGGGTCACTGCAGCGGAGCAGTAGGAAGGGGAGCGGGGTCACTGCAGCGGAGCAGTGGAGAGGGGAGCGGGGTCACTGCAGGGGAGCAGTGGAGAGGGGAGCAGGTACTGCAGGGGAGCAGTGGAGAGGGGAGCGGGGTCACTGCAGAGGAGCAAAAGAAAGGGGAGCAGGGTCACTGCAGCGGAGCAGTAGGAAGGGGAGCAGGGGTCACTGCAGGGGAGCAGTAGGAAGGGGAGCAGGGTCACTGCAGAGGAGCAGTGGAGAGGGGAGTGGGGTCACTGCAGGGGGTTCAGTAGGAAGGGGAGCAGGGTCACTGCAGGGGGTTCAGTAGGAAGGGGAGCAGGGTCACTGCAGAGGAGCAGTAGGAAGGGCAGCAGGGTCACTGCAGGGGAGCAGTGGAGAGGGGAGCGGGGTCACTGCAGGGGAGCAGTAGGAAGGGGAGCAGGGTCACTGCAGGGGAGCAGTGGAGAGGGGAGCGGGGTCACTGCAGCGGAGCAGTAGGAAGGGGAGCGGGGTCACTGCAGCGGAGCAGTGGAGAGGGGAGCGGGGTCACTGCAGGGGAGCAGTGGAGAGGGGAGCAGGGGTCACTGCAGGGGAGCAGTGGAGAGGGGAGCGGGGTCACTGCAGAGGAGCAAAAGAAAGGGGAGCAGGGTCACTGCAGCGGAGCAGTAGGAAGGGGAGCAGGGGTCACTGCAGGGGAGCAGTGGAGAGGGGAGCGGGGTCACTGCCGGGGAGCAGTAGGAAGGGGAGCAGGGTCACTGCAGGGGAGCAGTGGAGAGGGGAGTGGGGTCACTGCAGGGGGTTCAGTAGGAAGGGGAGCAGGGTCACTGCAGGGGGTTCAGTAGGAAGGGGAGCAGGGTCACTGCAGAGGAGCAGTAGGAAGGGCAGCAGGGTCACTGCAGGGGAGCAGTGGAGAGGGGAGCGGGGACACTGCAGGGGAGCAGTAGGAAGGGGAGCAGGGTCACTGCAGGGGAGCAGTGGAGAGGGGAGCGGGGTCACTGCAGCGGAGCAGTAGGAAGGGGAGCGGGGTCACTGCAGCGGAGCAGTGGAGAGGGGAGCGGGGTCACTGCAGGGGAGCAGTAGGAAGGGGAGCAGGGTCACTGCAGGGGAGCAGTAGGAAGGGGAGCGGGGTCACTGCAGGGGAGCAGTGGAGAGGGGAGCAGGGGTCACTGCAGGGGAGCAGTGGAGAGGGGAGCGGGGTCACTGCAGAGGAGCAAAAGAAAGGGGAGCAGGGTCACTGCAGCAAAGCAGTAGGAAGGGGATCAGGGGTCACTGCAGGGGAGCAGTGGAGAGGGGAGCGGGGTCACTGCAGGGGAGCAGTAGGAAGGGGAGCAGGGTCACTGCAGGGGAGCAGTGGAGAGGGGAGCGGGGTCACTGCAGGGGAGCAGTAGGAAGGGGAGCAGGGTCACTGCAGGGGGTTCAGTAGGAAGGGGAGCAGGGTCACTGCAGAGGAGCAGTAGGAAGGGCAGCAGGGTCACTGCAGGGGAGCAGTGGAGAGGGGAGCAGGGTCACTACAGGGGAGCAGTAGGAAGGGCAGCAGGGTCACTGCAGGGGAGCAGTGGAGAGGGGAGCAGGGTCACTGCAGGGGAGCAGTAGGAAGGGCAGCAGGGTCACTGCAGGGGAGCAGTGGAGAGGGGAGTGGGGTCACTGCAGAGGAGCAGTAGGAAGGGGAGCAGGGTCACTGCAGGGGGTTCAGTAGGAAGGGCAGCAGGGTCACTGCAGGGGAGCAGTGGAGAGGGGAGCAGGGTCACTGCAGCGGAGCAGTAGGAAGGGCAGCAGGGTCACTGCAGGGGAGCAGTGGAGAGGGGAGCGGGGTCACTGCAGAGGAGCAGTAGGAAGGGGAGCAGGGTCACTGCAGGGGGTTCAGTAGGAAGGGCAGCAGGGTCACTGCAGGGGAGCAGTGGAGAGGGGAGCAGGGTCACTGCAGGGGAGCAGTAGGAAGGGCAGCAGGGTCACTGCAGGGGGTTCAGTAGGAAGGGGAGCAGGGGTCACTGCAGAGGAGTAGTAGGAAGGGGAGCAGGGTCACTGTAGGGGAGCAGTGGAGAGGGGAGCGGGGTCACTGCAGAGGAGCAGTAGGAAGGGGAGCAGGGTCACTGCAGAGGAGCAGTAGGAAGGGGAGCAGGGTCACTGCAGGGGGTTCAGTAGGAAGGGGAGCAGGGTCACTGCAGAGGAGCAGTAGGAAGGGGAGCAGGGGTCACTGCAGGGGAGCAGTAGGAAGGGCAGCAGGGTCACTGCAGGGGAGCAGTAGGAAGGGGAGCAGGGTCACTGCAGAGGAGCAGTAGGAAGGGGAGCAGGGTCACTGCAGCGGAGCAGTAGGAAGGGCAGCAGGGTCACTGCAGGGGAGCAGTAGGAAGGGGAGCAGGGTCACTGCAGAGGAGCAGTAGGAAGGGGAGCAGGGTCACTGCAGGGGGTTCAGTAGGAAGGGCAGCAGGGTCACTGCAGGGGAGCAGTGGAGAGGGGAGCAGGGTCACTGCAGCGGAGCAGTAGGAAGGGCAGCAGGGTCACTGCAGTGGGGTTCAGTAGGAAGGGGAGCAGGGGTCACTGCAGAGGAGTAGTAGGAAGGGGAGCGGGGTCACTGCAGAGGAGCAGTAGGAAGGGGAGCAGGGTCACTGCAGGGGGTTCAGTAGGAAGGGGAGCAGGGTCACTGCAGAGGAGCAGTAGGAAGGGGAGCGGGGTCACTGCAGGGGAGCAGCAGGAAGGGCAGCAGGGTCACTGCAGAGGAGCAGTAGGAAGGGGAGCAGGGTCACTGCAGGGGGTTCAGTAGGAAGGGCAGCAGGGTCACTGCAGGGGAGCAGTGGAGAGGGGAGCAGGGTCACTGCAGCGGAGCAGTAGGAAGGGCAGCAGGGTCACTGCAGGGGAGCAGTGGAGAGGGGAGCGGGGTCACTGCAGAGGAGCAGTAGGAAGGGGAGCAGGGTCACTGCAGGGGGTTCAGTAGGAAGGGCAGCAGGGTCACTGCAGGGGAGCAGTGGAGAGGGGAGCAGGGTCACTGCAGGGGAGCAGTAGGAAGGGCAGCAGGGTCACTGCAGGGGGTTCAGTAGGAAGGGGAGCAGGGGTCACTGCAGAGGAGTAGTAGGAAGGGGAGCAGGGTCACTGTAGGGGAGCAGTGGAGAGGGGAGCGGGGTCACTGCAGAGGAGCAGTAGGAAGGGGAGCAGGGTCACTGCAGAGGAGCAGTAGGAAGGGGAGCAGGGTCACTGCAGGGGGTTCAGTAGGAAGGGGAGCAGGGTCACTGCAGAGGAGCAGTAGGAAGGGGAGCAGGGGTCACTGCAGGGGAGCAGTAGGAAGGGGAGCAGGGTCACTGCAGAGGAGCAGTAGGAAGGGGAGCAGGGTCACTGCAGCGGAGCAGTAGGAAGGGCAGCAGGGTCACTGCAGGGGAGCAGTAGGAAGGGGAGCAGGGTCACTGCAGAGGAGCAGTAGGAAGGGGAGCAGGGTCACTGCAGGGGGTTCAGTAGGAAGGGCAGCAGGGTCACTGCAGGGGAGCAGTGGAGAGGGGAGCAGGGTCACTGCAGCGGAGCAGTAGGAAGGGCAGCAGGGTCACTGCAGGGGGTTCAGTAGGAAGGGGAGCAGGGGTCACTGCAGAGGAGTAGTAGGAAGGGGAGCGGGGTCACTGCAGAGGAGCAGTAGGAAGGGGAGCAGGGTCACTGCAGGGGGTTCAGTAGGAAGGGGAGCAGGGTCACTGCAGAGGAGCAGTAGGAAGGGGAGCGGGGTCACTGCAGGGGAGCAGCAGGAAGGGCAGCAGGGTCACTGCAGGGGAGCAGTGGAGAGGGGAGCAGGGTCACTGCAGGGGGTTCAGTAGGAAGGGGAGCAGGGTCACTGCAGGGGGTTCAGTAGGAAGGGGAGCAGGGTCACTGCAGGGGAGCAGTGGAGAGGGGAGCAGGGTCATTGCAGGGGAGCAGTGGAGAGGGGAGCGGGGTCACTGCAGGGGAGCAGTGGAGATGGGAGCAGGGTCACTGCAGAGGAGCAGTAGGAAGGGGAGCAGGGTCACTGCAGGGGGTTCAGTAGGAAGGGGAGCAGGGTCACTGCAGGGGGTTCAGTAGGAAGGGCAGCAGGGTCACTGCAGGGGAGCAGTGGAGAGGGGAGCAGGGTCACTGCAGGGGAGCAGTAGGAAGGGCAGCAGGGTCAGTGCAGAGGAGCAGTAGGAAGGGCAGCAGGGTCACTGCAGGGGAGCAGTGGAGAGAGGATCGGGGTCACTGTAGGGGAGCAGTGGGGTGGTGCAGAGGAGCCTCTGGCCCGCCCCGCCCCGCCCCGCCCCGCCCCTCAGACACCGCAACCTGCTTCCCTCCAGACAGGAGCCTCTTCCGTGTGGGGCGGGGTGTCTGGCTGCGGCTCGTACCATCGCCCCCCTCCCGGCTGCCACAGAAGCCCGGTCGTGCCCCGGACAAAGGCGCGTTTCCACATTTCACCACCAGGTGTCCTCACTACTCCAAGGAGAAACCCTCCTTTGGCGGGGGGGTGGGGTGCAACCCGGCCCCCTGCGGCCCGGCCCAGCCCTGGCTCTGGGAGGGCAGTGGGGCATGGTGGTTAGCGCAGTGGCTAGGAGCCAGGATTCGCGGCTTCACTCCCAGCTCGGGGGGGCAGGACTAGCACACTTTTACACAAGAGGTATTCTCCATCCTGGGGCCCTGTTCATCACCAGCACTGCCCAGGCAGGTCTGGCCTTGCACACACACACACTGGTCTGCTCACTAGTGATCTTTGCACACCTGCAGGAGAGACTGACATTTTCACTACCTGGTCCCTGCACATGCCCCCACTGTGCTGTTGCACCCCCTTTGGCTCTGTTGCAAGCTCCCATAGTCTCCTGCCTCTCCGGGTCACCGCTGGCTTCACCTGTCCCCCCCCCCTTCCACTCTTCCCCCCTTCCCCCCCACCCAGTGGGGAATGCAGGATAATAGTCAGGGACTTTCCAACGCCGGAGCTTCTGGTAAATGGGAGCCTGCTTCCAGGGCGGAGAAGGGGGGTTGGGGGCTGCATGGACAAAGGAAGCAGGGCAGAGGCACAGACAGTGGAAAGGGTGGTGCCTGGGCTGTGTCCCTCTGGGCAGGAGGCTGCTGGCGGCTCTGAGAAAACCCAGCAGCCTCACAGCTCCTGCCCCATCCCAGGAAATGCTGGCAGCCCCCTTCCCCCCCCCCCACTCACCTGCACCTGAAACCGGGATCTGGCTGGGGGAGGGGATGCAGGGCAGGAGTCACTGCAGGGGGAGCAAGAGCAGTGGGGGGGGTCACTGCCGGGGAAAGGGGGTCACAGGGTCACTGCAGGGGGAGCAGGAGGGGTGGGGGTCACTGCCGGGGGACGGGGGTCACAGGGTCACTGCAGGGGGAGCAGGAGGGGTGGGGGTCACTGCCGGGGAAAGGGGGTCACAGGGTCACTGCAGGGGGAGCAGGAGGGGTGGGGGTCACTGCCGGGGGAAGGGGGTCACAGGGTCACTGCAGGGGGAGCAGGAGGGGTGGGGGTCACTGCCGGGGAAAGGGGGTCACAGGGTCACTGCAGGGGGAGCAGGAGGGGTGGGGGTCACTGCCGGGGGAAGGGGGTCACAGGGTCACTGCAGGGGGAGCAGGAGGGGTGGGGGTCACTGCCGGGGGAGATGGGGAGCAGGTTAATTATCCATCTCCCCACCCCAGGAAATTCCCTACTTAATCAACAGGGCAAAGTCTCCCATGGGCCACCCCCCCCCCCACGGTGGCCCCATGTCTCTGTTCTGCCCCCGCCTGTCGGGGGGGGCCGGACTCCTGGGTCCCCTTCTTTGGTCGCTGAGTCACCCCCGCTGTCCCCGGCGCTACGTGGAGCCGGGGGGCAGGTTCAGAGAAGAGACTGAACGTTGCCCCCCTGGGCCTGGCTGGGCCCTCTGGGGTGACCGGGGGGGGGCGCTTCGGGGACTCAGACCTGCCCCTTTCCCTGCCCGCTCTGCTCCTGCCGACCTCCCGGAGCGACTCCCCGCCCCGGCTCCCGGCACTGCTGGCTCCCCCAGCCCCTCCCCCCCAAGCAACAACCGCGGCGCGGGCCTGGGCCTGAGCCAGGTGGGGGAGCCAGGGAGTCACTCCGTGCGGGGGGGCGAGGAGTTAACGCGCCCCCCCCGCCGAGCCCGAGGCGTTCCCTACCCCCCCTTGCGGGCCGTTTCCGGTGGGGGAGAGTCCGGGAAAGCAGGGCCAGGGCTCCCCTCTGCCGGGGCGGGGCCGGGCCGTAACTCTCCGCCCCACGCCCGGGGGGAGGGGGCTGAAAGTCCCTGAGTTCAGCTGAGCGGCGGGGGAAGTCCCGGCGGCCAGTCCTCTGCCGCCGCCTCCCCGGCCTTAGACGGGGGCTGCGGGCAGCCGGGCCGCCCCCTCTCCGGCTCAGGATGCGGCTGCAAACGGACGGAGCCGGGCTCGCTTGGTGACCCTCCCCCCCCCCGGAAAGGACCCAGGCGCCTGAGCGTGTGACCCCCCCCCCGGGGAAAGGACCGAGGAGCCGGAGTGTGTTAACCCCCCCGGGGAAAGGACCCAGGACCCCGAGCGTGTGACCCCCCCGGGGAAAGGACCCAGGACTCCGAGCGTGTGACCCCCCCGGGGGGCAAAGGACCCAGGAGCCCGAGCGTGTGACCCCCCCCCCGGGGAAAGGACCCAGGAGCCCGAGCGTGTGACACCCCCCCCGGGGAAAGGACCCAGGAGCCCGAGCGTGTGACCCCCCCGGGGAAAGGACCCAGGACTCCGAGCGTGTGACCCCCCCGGGGGGCAAAGGACCCAGGAGCCCGAGCGTGTGACCCCCCCCGGGGAAAGGACCCAGGAGCCTGAGCGTGTGACACCCCCCCCGGGGAAAGGACCCAGGAGCCCGAGCGTGTGACACCCCCCCGGGGGGGGGGGCAGAGGACCCAGGAGCCCCAGGCATGGCGGAGGAGCTGCCGGTGGATCTGAGGACGTGGCGGAAGGGGGACGCCCCCGGGTGCCAGGGAAGCGGGGTACCCCGTCTCGGAGGCCCCGCGTTCCCTGCCACAAGGACGCCTCCTCCCCGCCCCGGGGCGCCGAGCCCGGGCCCCCCCGACGAGCGGGGCAGGAAAGCGGAGACCTCGCTGCCCCTGCGCAAACGCCGCTACGCGGTGCGGGGCCCGGGCGGGGAGCGGCAGGGGCCCCCAGCCGGCAAGGTGCCCAAGACGGAGAGCGACGGGGGGCAGCGACCCCCCTTTTGCAACGGCTACTGCCCCCCCTTCGTGGCCGTGGGGTATCCCCGCCTGCCAGCTGCCTACTACCCAGGTGGGTGCGCCCAGCCCGCGCCCCCCAGGACTGGACCTGGGGTCCGGGAAAAGGGGGGCGGGGGAGCCCCTGGCCTGCTCAGCCCCTGCCCCGGACTCCTGGGTCCCTTGCGACGGGCCACGGAGGGGAGGGGAGGGGAGCCCAGGAGATGCTGGGCCCCTTGCGGACGGTGTTTAAAGGGGGCCCCTTCTCTCACTGACCCCTCCAATTCCCTTTCGGCAGGTCTGGCCGGACCCTTCCTGGTCCCGGAGCGGGCCCCCTTCTTCCACCCCGTGCCCCCGCCCCCCCTGCTGGCGCCCCCCCTGCTGGGGCTCCCCGCCGCCCCCTACCCCCTGCTCTGCCCCCTGCAGACCCAGCTAGCGGCGGACATCGCGACGGCCACCAAGCAAGACGAGGATGGAGACACGTAAGCGTGGGGGGGGGGTGCGTTTAAATCGCCCGGGGCCCCAGCGCGGACCCCGCCGGGGAGAGCGACCGCGAGCTGGTTGCCAGGGGGAATCCCCGGCCCCGACCCAGCTGTGGAGCCCCCTGGCCCCGCCCCTTGGTGACGTTTTCTTCCTGCGTCATCGTCTCAAGGCTCAAACTTCTTACTGGAAGGGGAGGGACGCAGATTTCCGCCCCGGCTTCCTCTTCCCGCCCCACGGTCCCTCCTGGCTCCTGGCTGGGCACTCCCGAGGGAAGTGTGCAGCACTGGGGTCCCAGCTGGGCAGCGACAGGGCACTGTTGAGGGGGACGTTTGCAGCACCGGGGTGCTGGCTGGGCAGTGACAGGGCACTGTCACAGGGAAGCTCGCAGCCCCGGGTGGTAGTGGGGCACTGTGTCCCGGGTAGTTTGCAATGCTGCAGCCTCCCAAACCTGAGCTGCCAGTGGATATCGAAAGCAGCCTATTTGAGACAGGAAGTGGAGGTCAGCTGGTGGCTAGGAGCTCTTACTGGAAGCCCCAAGTGGAGGACACCTTGCCCCCCCCCCCCCGCCTTCGCTGGGGGCTTGCTGATGAGAGATTTACTTTTAGCTTAACTCGGCTGCTGGAGCAATGATCTGAAATCACCTGCATCATTGGGGGGTAGCAAAGGGGGCTGGGACTGAGGGGCAGTAGAGCCAGGGAAGAAGGTGGGGAGCGGAGGGGTTGTGAGCTGGGGTGAGAGGCTGCTGGGGAGCAGGGCATGAGAGGGAGGGGAGAGCTGGATGGCCAGTTTCTGGGCCTTGTGGGTGGGGAAGGGGACACAAGAAGCCCAGAGAGAACAGGACAAAGGGTGGTGGGGAAGATGGGGGGGCTCAGGGCCATTGGGATGGGGAGGGCCCCTTGCTCACATTGCAAAGCTTATTCTAAGCAGCGCCAGCAGAGGCAGCGGGGCGGGCTGGGGATTCAGGGACATTGTCACGCCTGCTGTTCTAGCTGGCACCTGCCCGGGGGTTCAACGGCTGCTCTTGAGGGTCCAGTGGGGGGATCAGTGACACTGTTGCCCCTGCTCTTCTCGCCAGCACCTGCCTGGTGAATTATTGTGGCTGGAGAAACTTTCTGGGGAGCAGGGAGCCCTGAGGATCCTAGAGCTGGCAGAGACCTCAGGAGGTCACCAAGTCCAGCCCCCTGCCCAAGGCAGGCCCAGTCCCAGTGATGGTCTCTCCCTCCCCTCTGCCTGCAGGGCTCTGCACATCGCTGTGGCCCAGGGAAACCTGCCAGTCGCCCAGCGCCTGGTCGGCCTCTTCCTCCAGGGCCAGCGGGACCTCGATGTCTACAACAACCTGCGGCAGGTGGGGGTGTGATGCTCCTGGTAGGCGGGGGCGGGGCTGGCTACAGGGGAGGGCTGGAAGACCAGCCTGCCCCTGTCATGTGGCACCAGGCTGACGGGAGGGGCAGCCCAGGCAGAGGTTCCCAGAACCCACGTGCCCAGCCCCGCCCAGCCCCAGCACAGACGGGACTTTCCCCAGCAACTTCCTCCCCCGTTGCCTGGGAGATGCCCCAGGGTCAGAGCCTGAGTCACGGGGGCGGGAGGAGGCTGGGATAGAGACAGGGACAAACTGTGCACCTGGAGCACGTGGGAGACACCTGCATGCAGGTCACGCTGCAGTGACCAGGCGCAAACCTTGCGGCACCCTCCTCTCTAGCTCCCTGCCACACCGGTATTGCCAGAGCACCGGGGCACGCTGCATTGCACGCTTACCGTGCAGGGCTGTGACACTGCGACACGCACCCGGACACGCTCCCATCCTGCAGCGTGTGCTCCAGAGCACCGGGGCACGCTGCATTGCACGCTTACCGTGCACGGCTGTGACACACACTGCGACACGTACCCGGACACGCTCCCATCCTGCAGCGTGTGCTCCAGAGCACCGGGGCACGCTGCATTGCACGCTTACCGTGCACGGCTGTGACACACACTGCGACACGCACCCAGACATGCTCCCATTCTGCAGCGTGTGCTCCAGAGCACCGGGGCACGCTGCATTGCACGCTTACTGTGCACGGCTGTGATACACACTGCGACACGCACCCAGACACGCTCCCATCCTGCGGCGTGTGCTCCAGAGCACCGGGGCACGCTGCATTGCACGCTTACCGTGCATGGCTGTGACACTCTGCAACACGCACCCAGACATGCTCCCATCCTGCAGTGTGTGCTGCAGAGCACTAGGGCACGCTGCATTGCACGCTTACCGTGCACGGCTGTGACACACACTGCAACACACACCCAGACACGCTCCGATCCTGCAGTGTGTGCTCCAGAGCACCGGGGCACGCTGCATTGCACGCTTACTGTGCACAGCTGTGACACTCTGCGACACGCACCCAGACACGCTCCCATCCTGCAGCATGTACTCCAGAGCACCGGGGCACACTGCATTGCCCACGCCCCTTGCGATACCACACTCCCTGGTCTTTCACACACTTGCTGAGGTGCATACATCTGCTCTCACAGACGCTGGCTGATTGGACGCACTCAGTCCCTCTTCCCCCTGCTCCCTCAGCTCTGCTGGTGCCCCTCACTCCTGACCCACAGCCCCTGGGCTCCTCCCCCCCTCCCAGCTCTGCTTGGGTGTCAGGGGGTGTCTCTGCTGGGGGTGGCCTCCCCGAGTCCCATGTTCTGTGCCCCATTTCCCGTAAAGCAGCTCCAGCCCCTTCTGAGAAGCGCCTGCGTCAAGGCGGCCGGTGCTGGGGGTTGTGGTTAGCGCTGTCGGGACTGGGCAGCTTCCTCTGGTTGCAGGGTGTGCACCAGCCAAGCGGCTTGCGTGTCTTAGTGCTGTGAGCTTCCCCATGGCGGTGCCTTGCCTGTGCTCCCTGCTCGGAAAGCCCCTGGCACCACCAGCTTCCCTTGGACTGTGGCTGGGACCCCTGCCAGCGCTGCGCACTTCCCTGCAGCAGTGCCTTGTGCTGATGGCTCTCTTGCCCTCAGACGCCCTTGCACCTGGCGGTAATCACCACGCAACCGACCCTGGTGAGGCTGCTGCTCTCGCACGGGGCTTCCCCGATGGCGCTGGACCGGCACGGCCAGACCTCGGTGCACCTGGCCTGCGAGCATGGCAGCCCCCGGTGCTTGCGCGAGCTGCTGGAGGGGGGCAGCGACCGGCCCGATCTGGAGGCCCGGAACTACGAGGGTGAGTGGGGGTGGGCGGCAGGTGGGGGGGGGCAGAAGGGGGTGAGGGAGGAGGGAGGCGGTTGCAAAGAATTTTGCAAACAGCTGAGCTGTGGGAACAGACACCCTGGAGAATCCCAAGCCCTTCCCCTACCTGGCTCACCCCTCCCCCTTTCTGCCCCCAGGTCTCACCCCCCTGCACGTGGCGGTGGCCACCTCGAACCCGGACACACTGCTGCTACTGCTGGAGCATGGCGCCGACATCGATGCTGTGGTGGGTACAGGGGCCCCCCCAAAGGATTGAGCATGGGGGCTGGGTTCTGCGGGGGTTGTCTCCACCCTGCCCCACACACAGGGGTGCTGGGTTGAGTGAGGGAGCCAGCCTCTCCACCCCCCATGCATGGGGGCTGGGTTCCGTGGGGGGCCCCAACCCCTCCAGTTCCCATGGGGGGCTGGGTGCAGCGGGGGGCCATTTGTCCTTGTGGGGGCTGAGCTTGCTGTGCACCCACAGGACATCAAGAGCGGCCGCTCCCCCCTGCTCCACGCCGTGGAGAACAACCGCCTGGACATGGTGGAGCTGCTCATACAGGTGGGGCCGCCCCTCCCTCCCCAGCATGTCCCCTTGCCCCGCCAGGCCCCACGGTGAGGGGGAGGGGCGCCCTGTCCCGTCTCACCCCGTCCCGTCTCCCCGGCAGAGCGGGGCAAGTGTGAACGCGCAGTCGTACGCGGGGTGCACGGCGCTGCACGTAGCCAGCGGGCGGGGGCTGCTGGACGCCCTGCGGCTCCTGGTGCGCAACGGGGCCGACTGTGGCATCAAGAACTATCACAACGACACGGCGCTCATGGTGGCCAAGAACCGGCGGGTGAGAGGGGCCGCGGGCATTGGTGCGGGGGGCTGGGGAGCAGCAGGCGATGGGGGCAAGTAGGGGTGGGGAGGGACAGCGGTGGGAGATGGGGGAGTGGGGGGGGGCGAGCAGGGGGCCGGGGAGGGTCAGCGGCGGGGGATGGGGGGCGAGGAGGGGGCCGGGGAGGGTCAGCGGCGGGGGATGGGGGGCGAGGAGGGGGCCGGGGAGGGTCGGCGGCGGGGGATGGGGGGCGAGGAGGGGCAGGGAGGGTCGGCGGGCGGGGGATGGGGAAGGGTTGGCAGGGTGTTAGGGGATGCACAAGCATCTGCTGGGGCTTAAGGGGGAAGGGGTAGTGAAGTTTGGGCTGAGCTATGGGGCAGAGTGGGGTCATGGGCATGGGGGGGAAGCAGGGAGGGGACGGGGAGCAGCCATTCCTGCAATGTGGGGAAGGGCGGCTACGGGCCTTGGAGTGGTTGTGGGGAGCAGGGGGTCACAGGGTGGCAGGGTAACCCTTTCCCTCCTCCCTCCCTAGGTGATTGATATCCTGAGGGGAAAGGCCTCCCGGCCCCACCCGGCCTCCACCAGTAGCCGGGAAGGCGCCTCCCCAGCACCCAGCTCTGGCAGCTCCCCTGGCACCTGCCCGACCCCCACTGGTGAGTGCTGGCCCCCAGCAGTAGCAGCCCACTCTCCCACGGCTCCCTGGGCCCCATCTGAGGGGAGGGATGTTACATTTCCATGAATGGGCGAACTGAGCAGTCAGTGGAATCTCCATCCATGAGTCAGGAAGGGGGGGCTCTCGCTACCCCCACTGCGCCTCTGCGTCCCGTCCCCCTCGCCCCGTACGGGGGGGGGGTGTCCGGCTTTTAAGCTAGCTTCCCCCAGCACCGGCTCCTGCTCCTCCCCTCCCCACTGGCTGTGATAGAGGCGGGGGGGGGGGGGGGGGAATGCGAGTAGTCCACACGGCTACCAGGTAAGTGCAGGGTTATGCGCAGTAGCTATTCCATGGCTCTTTCACATCCCTAGCTGAGGGCTCTGCTCCCCTCCTCCTGCCCCTGGAGCCAGCCCTGGGGGGAGATGCACGAGCCCCCTCACCAGTGCCTGTGGGGGTGTTTCCAGGCTCCCTGGGGGGTGGAGGTGGAGTTGAGCTCTTCCCTGATGTCCCCTTTGTTCCCCCCCCAGGTCTGCCCGTTGCCTCCCCTGGTTCTCCCCTGTGTGTCCCGAGCCCTCCCCGGACCCCCGGACCCTGCAGAACTGCCCCAGCCAATCACAGGCCAGAAACTGCTCAGCCAGCCAATGGGGCGTCAGCTGCCCCCTTCCCTGGGGTGAAGCTGGAGGGAAACGTGGCCCTGCCCACCCTGGGGCAGCCAATGGGCTCTGCGATTACCCCCAAACCTTTTCTGCCATTGGCCGGAAGCCTACTGGAGCCTGCCCTCCATGGGGCCATCTATCCAATTGCATCTCCCGCCCAGAACTCCTCAGCCAATCACCTCTCGATGCCTGTCGCCTTTCCCCCACCGACTGTCTCGCTGCCCCCCACTCGGATTCCAGTCTCGGACCAGTCTCGGACTCGGCGTGGGACAGGGAGCCCGCCCCGCGGTGTGGTCGAGGGGCAGCTGCTTGGCAGCCAGGACAGTGGGGGCAGCTGACAGACGGAGCCCTGGGGGCTGCTGACCCCCAACCCCAGGCCCCAGGGAAATCTGGCCCTGGGGGTGTAGCACTGGGCTGACCACGGGGGGACAGAATTGCGTCTGGGGAGAGCTACCCCTCCAGGCCCCCATCTGGTCTCTAGAGACCCAGGGACCCTCCCTAGCAGCAGCAGCTGCCTGGGGGACCAAGGAATCTGGGTGTCTCCATGTTTTTGGTGGGACCCAGATCTCTGGGCCTCCCACTGCCGGGACCAGCTGCCCACTGCCTATGGGCCCCGGCATCTGGCTGCCTCCAGGGAGGGAGTCTCGTATGTTCCTGGGAGGCTGAGGTGGCTAGCACCATGCCCCACTCACAGCCTGGGCACCTCCCCACACCTGCCATGCTGTGGGGTGGGGTTTGAGCATCCTCTCTGTCCTGCCTTCCCCCCTGCAGCCAGCACTCAGTGGGCTTACCAGGGCAGCGCCTACGTGACCACCCCCCCCCACCTTGGGGCGGTGCCACAGAACTTACTGTATTGACTGGATTTATGGGGCCCTCCAAGCCCCCCCCCTTCACGAGCATTAACCCTTTGGCTCCCAGGCTCCCCCTCTCTGTTCCCCTAGAAGCAGGGGGGGGGGGGGCCTCCCGGCCTGCCCCCAGCTCAGTTGCTGCCAGTCAGATACTTGAATCTCCTGGGGGAGGGGGTTGTGGCTTGCGGGGTAACTTATGGGGGATCTTTTCTAAGCCTCTAATAAAATATTTTTGTACGTTTTATGCCAGACTGAGACTGGTCTGCTGTGGGGCTGGCGGGAGAGGGGGGTGGAGAGGGGGGTGGTGGTAGTGTTCTGTGGGGAATTGGCCGGGCAGCCGCGCCCCCTGGCGGCCGAGGGCGAAGTTGCAGGCGGGCTCCAGCCGCGCCGAGGACAGGTGAGTTGCGGCCCCTGGATTCACAGGTAGGTTCAGGCCCCGCCCCGCGACATAACAGGGAAGGGGAGAGACTGGCAGCGGGCGGTGCCCCTCACTCCGAACCTGCAGCCCCCCCCAGCCCGGCCGGTGCCCCTCACTCCTGTCCCCCAAGCCCTGTTCTGTCCTCCCAGCCCCTCACTCCCGACCTACAGCCCCCCCCAGCCCAGCTCGACCGGTGCCCCTCACTCCCACTCCGCAGCCCCTGCCCCGTCCCCCAGCCCGGCTGGTGTCCCTCACTCCCGACCTACAGCCCCGGCCAGCCCAGACCTGCCCCCGAAGCCCTGCTGTGTCCTCCCAGCCCCTCACTCTCGCCCCGCAGCCCCTGCCCTGCCCCTAGCCCTGCTGGTGCCCTTCACTCCGAACCTGCGGCCGGCCCGCCCCTCACTCCCGACCTACAGTCCCGGCCAGCCCAGACCTGCCCCCAAAACCCTGCTGTGTCCTCCCAGCCCCTCACTCCGAACCTGTAGCCCCTGCCCCGCCCCCCAGCGCCCCTCGCGCCTAGGTACAAAGGGCCGAGCGAGCGGCAGGTGTGATGTGTAAAAACGCCCCCTCGCTGCCTCCGGTCGGGGGGGGGGGGAGTGACCTCTCCGGATGTGGGGGGGCGGCTCAAGGCCTCGTGTGGGCCCTGCGTGAAGTTCTTTGTGTCGCTTCCTCTGGGCTCGCTCGTTCCTGCCCCCTTCCCCCCCCCTCCCCCCCCACGCCAGACCCGCCCTGCCCAGCCCAGCCCGGTGCAGGAAGCGCAGTCTCCCCTCCGGCCAGGGCCATGGCGGCTGCAGGGGGGCCGGGCACCCGCCGGGGCCCCTGCGCCCGAGGCACGGCCACGAGGACCGCGCTGGACAAGGCCCTGCAGGCGCTGGAGAAGCTGCAGGTGCTGGTGGAGCAGCCGGGCCTGGGGCTGAGGAACAGCCCCCCTTGCCTGCCCCAGCTCCTGCCCCAGACACGCCAGCACCTGCTGCTGATCCGGGGCCAGCCCGGGCCCACCCTGAGCCGCCTCTGGGAGGCCGGCTACTTCCCCGTCTTCATCAGCAACCTCCAGCGCAAGGCCAAGCAGGCCACCAAGCTCTTCAAGGGGGACCCCGAGGGAATTTGTCAGGAGGGGTCGGCCTCCAGGTACTGGCCCCCGAGCAGTGGGGGCGGCGTGAGGCGGGGATGCCCAGGGCCGTGGGTCAGGAGTGAGGGGCAGCGGCAGGGCTGGGCTGGGAGGGGCTGTGGGTCGGGAGTGAGGGGCACTGGCAGGGCTGAGCTGGGAGGGGCTGTGGGTCAGGAGTGAGGGGCACCGGCAGCTGGGGGGGGAGCCCAGGGCTGGGCTGGCTCGGGGGGCCGTGGGTCGGGAGTGAGGGGCACCGGCAGGGCTGGGCTGGGAGGGGCCGTGGGTCGGGAGTGAGGGGCACCGGCAGGGCTGAGCTGGGAGGGGCTGTGGGTCGGGAGTGAGGGGCACCGGCAGGGCTGAGCTGGGAGGGGCTGTGGGTCGGGAGTGAGGGGCACCGGCAGCTGTGGGGGGGGAGCCCAGGGCTGGGCTGGCTGGGAGGGGCTGTGGGTCAGGAGTGAGGGGCACCTACAGGGCTGGGCGGGGAGGGGGCCGTGGGTCAGGAGTGAGGGGCACCTACAGGGCTGGGCGGGGAGGGGGCCGTGGGTCGGGAGTGAGGGGCACCTACAGGGCTGGGCGGGGAGGGGGCCGTGGGTCGGGAGTGAGGGGCACCTACAGGGCTGGGCGGGGAGGGGGCCGTGGGTCAGGAGTGAGGGGCACCTACAGGGCTGGGCGGGGAGGGGGCCGTGGGTCAGGAGTGAGGGGCACCTACAGGGCTGGGCGGGGAGGGGGCCGTGGGTCGGGAGTGAGGGGCACCTACAGGGCTGGGCGGGGAGGGGGCCGTGGGTCGGGAGTGAGGGGCACCTACAGGGCTGGGCGGGGAGGGGGCCGTGGGTCGGGAGTGAGGGGCACCTACAGGGCTGAGCGGGGAGGGGGCCGTGGGTCGGGAGTGAGGGGCACCGGCAGGGCTGGGCTGGGAGGGGGCCGTGGGTCAGGAGTGAGGGGCACCTACAGGGCTGAGCGGGGAGGGGGCCGTGGGTCGGGAGTGAGGGGCACCGGCAGGGCTGGGCTGGGAGGGGCTGTGGGTCGGGAGTGAGGGGCACCGGCAGGGCTGGGCTGGGAGGGGCTGTGGGTCGGGAGTGAGGGGCACCGGCAGCTGGGGGGAGGGAGCCCAGGGCTGGGCTGGCTGGGGGGGCTGTGGGTTAGGAGTGAGGAGCACCAGCAGCTGGGGGGAGATCCCAGGGCTGGGTTGGCTGTGGGTTGGGAGTGAGGGGCACCGGCAGCTGGGGGAGCCCAGGGCTGGGCTGGGGGGGCTGTGGGTCGGGAGTGAGGGGCACCGGCAGGGCTGGGCTGGCTGGGGGGGCTGTGGGTCGGGAGTGAGGGGCACCTACAGGGCTGGGCTGGGGGGGCTGTGGGTCGGGAGTGAGGGGCACCTACAGGGCTGGGCGGGGAGGGGGCCGTGGGTCGGGAGTGAGGGGCACCTACAGGGCTGAGCGGGGAGGGGGCCGTGGGTCGGGAGTGAGGGGCACCGGCAGGGCTGGGCTGGGAGGGGGCCGTGGGTCAGGAGTGAGGGGCACCTACAGGGCTGAGCGGGGAGGGGGCCGTGGGTCGGGAGTGAGGGGCACCGGCAGGGCTGGGCTGGGAGGGGCTGTGGGTCGGGAGTGAGGGGCACCGGCAGGGCTGGGCTGGGAGGGGCTGTGGGTCGGGAGTGAGGGGCACCGGCAGCTGGGGGGAGGGAGCCCAGGGCTGGGCTGGCTGGGGGGGCTGTGGGTTAGGAGTGAGGAGCACCAGCAGCTGGGGGGAGATCCCAGGGCTGGGTTGGCTGTGGGTTGGGAGTGAGGGGCACCGGCAGCTGGGGGAGCCCAGGGCTGGGCTGGGGGGGCTGTGGGTCGGGAGTGAGGGGCACCGGCAGGGCTGGGCTGGCTGGGGGGGCTGTGGGTCGGGAGTGAGGGGTGCATGTCCATAGGGAGGGGCTGGATGCTCCTGTCCTGCTCTGGTGAAAGGGCGCAGCCCCAAGTTACTCAGTAACCAGCTCCCATCACAGCGGAAGCAGAGAGTCTAAGACGGTTAATGAACCAAAAATGGGAAACGCCCGGGGTGCCGGTGCCCCTCGCTCCCGCCATGGAGCCCCCCCCCGCTGGTGCCCTTCAGTCCCGCCCTGCAGCCCCCCCCCAGCCCAGCCCCGCCAGTGCCCCTCACTTCCGCCCCACAGCCCAGTCTGGGTTCCCAGCACCCCGCTTTGCCAATGCCCCTCACTCCACATCTCCCTAACCCCCCCCCCCATCTAAGGGCCTGTTTCTGGAGTGGGCAGTGTCTGTTGTTCCCTATGGCCAGGGATCCTCTTTGACATTTGCCTCCCAAAGCGTTGTCTGTGGTGGGGCAGGGGCACTTGGCCCTGTTCTCACTCCCTCCCCCCCCCCCCCCCGGTTCTCCAGGAGGAAGCTGACCAAGCTCTCACTGATCTTCAGCCACATGCTGGGGGAGCTCCGGGCCCTGATCCCTGAGGGGCAGTACCAGGGGCACCAGTACCGGCCCAGCCAGCCACCCGCCGAGGCCTTCTGGAGAGGGACCTGGGGCCCACGGTAAGATCCCGATTACCCCCCTCCACCTGCCCCATGTTGCCCCTTCCAGCCTCCTGCTGAGACATGGCCCTGTGCACTTGCTCCTAAAGCCCTCCTGCCCCTGCCTGCCCCCCAGGTATCCCAACCCCTCTCCTTCCCCACCTGCCCCCCCCACTGCCCCTGCCTGCCCCCCAGGTATCCCAATCCCTCTCCTTCCCCCACCTGCCCCCCCTCACTGCTCCTGCCTGCCCCCCAGGTATCCCAACCCCTCTCCTTCCCCCACCTGCCCCCCCTCACTGCTCCTGCCTGCCCCCCAGGTATCCCAATCCCTCTCCTTCCCCCACCTGCCCCCCCTCACTGCTCCTGCCTGCCCCCCAGGTATCCCAACCCCTCTCCTTCCCCCACCTGCCCCCCCCCCTCACTGCCCCTGCTCCTGCAGGAGCCTGGTGCCCTGGAGTGAGTTCCAGGCTGGGCTGCAGCAGGTGCATCCCGTGGCACCTGGCCCCATGGCTGCAGCCCTGCGAGCCACCATAGACCTCACCTGCAGCGACCACGTCTCCATCTTCGAGTTCCACGTCTTCACCCGCCTCTTCCAGGTACGGGGCCAGTCGGGGCCAGTCTGGGGGTGGGCCAGTCCTGGGGAGACTAGGTGTGGGGGGGCCAGTCCTGGGGCCAGTCTGGGGGGGGCAGTCCTGGGGAGATTAGGGCTGGGGGGCAGGTCCAGGCTGGGGAGAAGGGGGATGGGGGAGCCAGTCCTGGGGACAGGCTGGGGGGGGGGCAGTCCTGGGGACAGGCTGGGGGTGGCAGCCCATCCCCCCACCTCCGCCCCTTCTGTCCTCCCCCTCCCACCGCCTGCTCCATGCACCACCCCCATCTTGCAGGCTGCCCCCCATGGCAACATTCACTCCATGGGCCCAGCCACGTTGCAGGGTGGGGGGCTCCTCCTGTGGCCCATCCCCCACAAGGCCCCGGTCTGCGCCCCTCTCCCCCTTTCCCCCCACGAGCAGAGCCCAGGTGCTGCCCTGAGCCCTAGCAGGATACGGCACGTGTCCCACTTCAGCTACGCTGACCCGTGGGCGGGAGCCATGAGGGTTTCCGGCTAAGCAGCAGCGGGGGGAGCTGGGGCTGTGCGAAGGAAATGGGGTTTGTGCGGGGGAGGGGCTTCGAGATGTGGGAACCCAGCACGACCCTCGTGGCCCGGCAGCCCTGGCCCACGCTGCTGAAGAACTGGACGCACCTGGCGGTGACGCACCCGGCCTACGTGGCCTTCCTGACCTACGACGAAGTGAGGGACCGACTGCAGCCCTATTCTAACAAGCCAGGCAGGTAGGCACCCCTGGGCAGGGCCAGTGGGGAGAGCCCCCCGCTGAGCCCCAGCTCCTGACCCACAGCACCCCCTAGTGCCGCTCTGGGGCCAGCCCTGCCGGCCTCGGGACAGTGCCCCCTGCTGAGCCCCAGCTCCCTGCCCCACAGCGCCCCCTTGGGGCCAGCCCTGCCAGCCTGGGGACAGCGCCCCCTGCTGAACCCCAGCTCCCTGCCCCACAGCGCCCCCTTGGGGCCAGCCCTGCCAGCCTGGGGAGAGCGCCCTGTGCTGAGCCCCAGCTTCCTGCCCCACAGCGCCCCCTTGGGGCCAGCCCTGCCAGCCTGGGGACAGCGCCCCCTGCTGAACCCCAGCTCCCTGCCCCACAGCGCCCCCTTGGGGCCAGCCCTGCCAGCCTGGGGACAGCGCCCCCTGCTGAACCCCAGCTCCTTGCCCCACAGCGCCCCCTAGCGCCGCTTCCGGGGCCAGCCCTGCCAGCCTGGGGACAGCGCCCCCTGCTCGCCCCCTCCCTGCCATGCCCCCTTGCGCCCCCTGAGGTTTCGAGGTCCCTCCCCACTGACTTTGCCTCCCCCAGCTACGTATTCCGTCTCAGCTGCACGCAGCTGGGCCAATGGGCCATTGGCTACGTGAGCCGGGACGGCTGCATCCTGCAGACCATTCCCGAAGAGCGACCCCTCTTCCAGGCACTGATCGAGGGCCACAAGGAAGGCTTGTAAGTGGGGGCTGGCGGGGCGCAGCTTGTAAGTGGGGGCTCTGCTGGGCCGGGGGGGGGGGCAGAGCCCCACAAGGTGCCCAGAGTCTGCAATTTGGGCCCAGGGGGTTGTTTCTGCCTCGGGGCAGCCGCAGGAGGGAACTGGCTGGCTGGGCCCAGGGCCAGATGGGTTTTATCCCAGTACCCTGGATTGGAGGAGGGGGCCCCTCTGGTCGGACCAGCCCTGGGTCTGGGTGTGGATCGGGGGGGGGGGGGAGGAAGGGGCTCTGGTGGAACCAGCCCTGGGTCTGGGTGTGGATCCAGGGGGTGGTGTCAGACCAGCCTCGCCTCAGTTTCCCCTTCCTCCCAGTTACCTGTATCCCGATGGGAGGAACGTGAATCCAGACCTGACGGAGCTGATGGAACCGACGCCTCAGAACCGGATCGAGGTCTCACCGGTCGGTACCGGGGCTGCCCTGCCCCCACCCTGAGCCCCCCCCCCCCCCATACCTGCCTGGACAGGACCAGCCTCACCCTCCTTGTTCCCCAGGACCAAGCCCAGCTCTATTCCCAGATGGGCTGCACCTTCCAGCTCTGCAAAATCTGCGCCGAGAACGACAAGGACGTTCGCATCCAGCCATGCGGGCACCTGCTGTGCGGGGGCTGCCTGAGCGCCTGGCAGGTCAGTCTGGGCCCTCCCCCACGGGGCGGCCCGAGCGCCTGGCCGGTCAGTCTGGCCCCTCCCCCGCGGGGCGGCCCGAGCGCCTGGCCGGTCAGTCTGGCCCCTCCCCCGCGGGGCGGCCCGAGCGCCTGGCCGGTCAGTCTGGGCCCTCCCCCGCGGGGCGGCCCGAGCGCCTGGCCGGTCAGTCTGGGCCCTCCCCCGCGGGGCGGCCCGAGCGCCTGGCCGGTCAGTCTGGCCCCTCCCCCGCGGGGCGGCCCGAGCGCCTGGCCGGTCAGTCTGGGCCCTCCCCCGCGGGCGGCCCGAGCGCCTGGCTGGTCAGTCTGGCCCCTCCCCCGCGGGGCGGCCCGAGCGCCTGGCCGGTCAGTCTGGGCCCTCCCCCGCGGGGCGGCCCGAGCGCCTGGCCGGTCAGTCTGGCCCCTCCCCGCGGGGCGGCCCGAGCGCCTGGCCGGTCAGTCTGGCCCCTCCCCCGCGGGGCGGCCCGAGCGCCTGGCCGGTCAGTCTGGCCCCTCCCCCGCGGGGCGGCCCGAGCGCCTGGCCGGTCAGTCTGGGCCCTCCCCCGCGGGGCGGCCCGAGCGCCTGGCCGGTCAGTCTGGGCCCTCCCCCACGGGTCGGTCTTGACCCTCCATCTCTTCTCAGCAAGCGCAGGCCCAGACCTGCCCCTTCTGCCGCCGGCAGATCCAGGGGCGCGAGCAGATTCGCATCGAGCCACAGGGCGGGCAGGCGGAGGGGGCCCCGGAGGACGACGACCTGGAGGACGTGGAGTTGGTGCTGCGGGAGCTGGCTGCCCTGAGAGAGGTGCGGGCTGGAGAAGGGCAGTGGGGGTGGGGGGGGCTCGGATGCGGGAGGGGGTGGGGACTGGGGATAGGTAGTGGGGGGCTGGGATGGGAAGGTGACAGGAGTGGGGGCTGGGGATAGGCAGTGGGGGGGCCTGGGATTTGGGAGGTGACAGGAGTGGGGGCTGGGGATAGGCAGTGGGGGGGCTGGGATGGGGAGGTGACAGGAGGGAGGTGGGGAGTGGGGGCGCAGGGAGATAGAAGGGGCATATGGGGTGCAGGAGGAGCTGAAGCCAGCCTCCCCTCTGACTTTCACCACAGGCAGGGCACCCTGGGTTCCCCCCCTGCCCAGACTCCAAGCTGCCTGGCCCCCCTGTCCCTCCCCGGCTGGACCTGCTACAACCCAGGACCCTGGACCCCACACCCCAGGTGAGGAACCCTGGCTGGGGGGCAACTGCAGTGAGTGTGCAAGGGAATGTGAGTGAGTGTGCAAGGTGCATCCCCTCTGGTGTAATCGTGTCTCCCTCTTTCTCCAGGCCCCCCCAGTTCGCCCCTTGGGCCAGCCCAGCCAGAACCCTGATGACTGGCTGTGGCATCGGCCCCTGCCCCCTCCCCCCCCCAGGTCTCGGGGGCTGCCTGCCCTGCCCCTCCCCCAGGGACCCAGCTGAGGGGGGCAGGTCGGGGGGGGGGGGTGGACAGCGCTGGACATCGTGAGTGATGGAGGGGCCAGACGGACCGGAAGGAGCAGGGCCACAGCCTTCTGCCTCCACCCCCAGCTCTGCCTGAGCCCCAGGAGTCCGGGGGGGCTCCAACCAGGGTGAGTCTGTCTTACTGCCCGAGCCCCTCCCACTTGCTCCTGCCCCCAGTGCCCCCACCCCCTCCCTGTCCGTCTGTCTGTCCCTGACGTGTCTCTCTCATTCTAGGCCATCTCCAGCCGGACTCCTGCCGAACCCACCAGTGGGGGGGGGGGGGGGGGGCTGGCTGGCTGGCTGATTCTGCCCCGCCCCCCAGTCAGCCCTGAACGGCCGGACACGCCTGGGACCTGAGGCTGGGCCTCTGCAGCGCCCTCGGCTCCCCTCAGCGCAATAAAATAAGGGACCAGACGCCCCACCCCTGTGTCCTGGCTCTTGCTGGGACATGCCCCCCCCCCATACTGCTGGGGGGTGGAGAAGCTGTGATGCCAGCAGCAGCCACCAGGTGTCACCAGCACCCCACCCTGCTAACACCCCACAAGGCACCTCTGCCCTCTCAACCCCCCACAGGAGGGGGTTCATCTTGGGGGGTGGCCTTGGGGTGGGGAGAGGAGCAGGGGCTGGGCACAGCAACTGGGGGCGGGGGGAAGTGTACGGCCGTGGGGGAGCGGCTGGGCCTTTTCCTGGATGTAGGGGTGCTCCATACTCCTCCCCCTCTGAGCTCCCAGCCCACCCCCATCCGAGCCCATGCGGGGTGTGGGAAGCATGGGGGTGCCTGGAGAGAGGTGGGGAGACCCCAAGAGCTGCAGGATGGGGGAGGGGGAATGGCAGGGAACCCTGGGCCAGAGTTAGGGAGCTAAGACCCTCTCTTCCCTCGCCTGTCCCCGTTTGCCCCTCCCCCAGGAGCCCCAGATTTCAGCAGCGTTGTAGCTGAGCTGCTCCCCTGCTCTGGGGAGACTGGCGCCTCAGGCTGTGCGGGAAGGGGAGGGTATCCAGGGAGTCACAAGGGCTTGGCTGGGGCGGCAGAGCCTGGGCTGGGCTCCCTCCTCTAGCTCAGCCAGTCCCCCCCCCCCGCACCCTGGCCCCTTGCTATCCTGTCTTGGGCTCCCCCTGCAGCCCTGCTGGTGCCCCCTCAGCTCCTGCGTGGGGGGCTGAGGCCTGGCTGAGCTCAGTGCTGGCGATGACTTGGCTCGGTGCTGCTGAAGGCAGGTCCCTGGCAGCCCGTTCAGTTGGCCTGGTTCATTACCCAGCCTGTGCCCCCGCCCCCATTGCTTTGGCTCCAGGCCAAGGGGATGCAGCTGCCCTCGGGGAGGGGCCATGCCAGCTGGTGGCTGGGTGCACTTGGGGTGGGGGGTGGCCCATGGATTTGTAAGCAGGTCCTGGGGGCCGCAGGGTCAGCACCTGCCCACTGGGCCGAGGGCCCGCGTGGGTTGCAAGTGGCACAGGGACGCAGCGCCCGGCCTGTGCTTGTACCAGGTCTGGGCTGTAGGCTGGGGGGCTGTTCCTACCCCATTCAGGGCTCTAGGGTCCTGCTTCCGCTGAACAGGCTCTGCCCCGCCCTGCACAAGCCGCTTTCCAGGCCAACCTGGAGCCAGCAGCACAGTGCAGAGCAGCCTGGCGCTGTTTGTCCACCCCCACGTGTGTCCCCTAAGCAGGGTACAGGGAGACCTACCCAGTCCCCTCCTGGGGGGGTTAAATCCAGGCAGCCTGGTGCCCATTCCCCCTAAGCCAGGAGGCCCCACTCCCCTCCCAGAGCTGGGAGAGAAGCCAGGAGTCCTGGTCCCTGCCCCTGCACTAACCACCAGCCCCCACTGCCCCTGAAGGCAGGAGGGTCAAATAGAAGTTGTGCTGCTGTCGAGTGGCCCGGTCTAGGGGGGACAGGGAGGAGCAGGGGGGCCAGGGCTACAGCTGTGCCCAGCTGCCTGAATCCTTCAATTGCCTCCTCTGCTGCCAGCTCTTCCCCCTGCCCTGCCCCACTCCCCAGTGACCCTGAGAGCCACGTTCTGAGGGTGGGGGCTGGGCTCCCAGGTGCCTGCCCCTGCTCCCGTGCTCTTCACCCCCTGAGCTGCTGGGCCAGGGGAAGCAGGGGCAGTCAGCGTTGTGCTCAGGAGCCCACTGGCTGCTGTAGCCAGACCCCCTCCCTTCTGAGATGGGGCCCTGGCAAGCCCCCCACCAGTATCAGGGCCTGGGCAGCCAGGCACAGCCAGAGGGGGTGTAGCCAAGGAGTGCAGGGAAAAGGGGGTCAGAGTGAGGGGCTGGGAGCCAGGCCTCCTGCGTTCTCTGCCCAGCTCTGGGGGCGGGTGGAGCAGAGCCCGGACTCCTGGGTCCCATTCCCAGAAGCTGCAGTGGGGGGAGTGCGGGCTGCGGGGGAGGGCTGTCCACCTGCAGTGAGTGGAAGAGGTTTGTGCGGCAGGGGCTCCCTGGGGATGGGCTGCGGGAGGACGAGCCTGTTCCAGCCCTTCTGCTGGGAAAATGCACTCATGCAGCACAGACTCCCATGGGTGCCCCTTGCCTGGTGACCTGGGCTGCAGCGACCAAAGCCCCTGCTCCATTGAGCTGGGGTCTCCTGGCCTTCAGCTACAGCCCAGCCTGCAACCTCGGGTCTGGGCCCCAGGCTCATCTCAGCCCTCCAGGACATGAGCGTACCTGCCTGGGGGGCCTGCAAGACCAGGCCAAGTGCCCGACGCCCACAGCCATTGACACCCATGCAGAGCCTGCTGCTGGGATACACGACGGCAGCAGGTGCCTTCACCCTGCAGCGGTGGAGTGGTGAGCACGTGGGTTGTTCTGGTGTGTACTGAGCCTGCCTCGTGCTGCTCCCGCTCCCCTCGCACCCGTCACCCGCCTCGTGCCGCTCCTGTTCCCGTCCCCACTTCGCGCTGCTCCCTCTTCCCTCGCACCCGTCACCCACCTCGCCCTGCTCCCTCGCACCATTCCCACTCCCGTCACCCACCTTGCGCCATTCCCCTCGTACCCATCACCCACCTCGCGCTGCTCCTGTTCCCGTCACCGGCCTCGCCCTGCTCCCTCTCCCCTCGTAGCCCCGTCACCCACCTCGTGCCACTCCTGCTCCCATCACCAGCCTCGAGCCGCTCCTGCTCCCCTCGCACCCGTCACCCACCTCGTGCCGCTCCTGTTCCCGTCACCCACTTCGCGCTGCTCCCTCTTCCCTCGCACCCGTCACCCACCTCGCCCTGCTCCCTCGCACCATTCCCACTCCCGTCACCCACCTTGCGCCATTCCCCTCGTACCCATCACCCACCTCGCGCTGCTCCTGTTCCCGTCACCGGCCTCGCCCTGCTCCCTCTCCCCTCGTAGCCCCGTCACCCACCTCGTGCCACTCCTGCTCCCATCACCAGCCTCGAGCCGCTCCTGCTCCCCTCGCACCCGTCACCCACCTCGTGCCGCTCCTGTTCCCGTCACCCACTTCGCGCTGCTCCCTCTTCCCTCGCACCCGTCACCCACCTCGCCCTGCTCCCTCGCACCATTCCCACTCCCGTCACCCACCTTGCGCCATTCCCCTCGTACCCATCACCCACCTCGCGCTGCTCCTGTTCCCGTCACCGGCCTCGCCCTGCTCCCTCTCCCCTCGTAGCCCCGTCACCCACCTCGCGCCACTCCTGCTCCCATCACCAGCCTCGAGCCGCTCCTGCTCCCCTCGCACCCGTCACCCACCTCGTGCCACTCCCTCTCTCCTTGCACCTGCCTCACGCCACTCCTGCTCCCCTCACACCTGTCACCCGCCTCGCACTGCTCCCCTCGCACCTGTCGCCCGCCTCACGCCATTCCCCTTGTACCTGTAACCTGTCTCACGCCACTCCCCTCGCACCCATCACCCACCTCGCACCCGTCACCCACCTTGCCCTGCTCCCACTCCCGTCATCCACCTCGCACCGCTCCAGCTCCCCTCGCACCCGTCACCCGCCCTATGCTTTTCCCGCTCCTCACACCCATGCCACATGCCTCACTGTTCCTGCTCCTGTTGTGCCTGTCACCCACCTCGGGCCGCTCCCCTCGCACCCATCACCCGCCTCATGATACTCCCGCTCCCCTCACACCCGCCTCGCGCCGCTCCCACTCCCCTGGCACCTGTCACCCCCTTGCCCTGCTCCTGCTCCCCTCGCACCCGTGAAGGGGGGGGGATTGTATCACTATGTTGCTTTGTGTGCTGTCTGGAGGAGGGGGATGACTCACTGCAGAAGTGCATTCGGCCTCTCACGCCTGAGGGCCAGGCCTAGGAGAGAACTCCTGCCAGGGGAGACCCTAGGGCCTGGGCGATGGGTCAGTCTTGGCTGGGTTAGGAGGAGAGAAGGGGCTTAGAGCAGGAAAGGGGGGGAGAGGCCCGGGACCCTTCCCCCCGAGAGGAATGAGGCTGCCTGCTCTCAGTCCCTGTGAGAACATGGCTCCTGCACTGCGCTGTGTCCCCATGAACCAATAAACCTTCTGTTCTCACTGATGGCTGAGAGTCCCGTCTGGCTGCGGGTGGGGTGCAGGGCCCGTGTCTCCCCCACACTCGGTGACCGTGGCGATGATGGTTGGACTGCGCCCTATGGCTGGAGTGATGGGCACAGTAGTAAGAAGGGGGGTTGCAGGAGCCAGGCGCTGGAGGCAGTGAGGAGTGGTTCCAGGTGGAGTGACCCAAGCATGGGCCCTGAAGAGGAGTGTTTCCCTTGCAGACTGTGGGAGAGGGGTCTACGGTCTAACCCTGGGGGTGACGCTCAAAGAGGCTGGCATCCTGAGGGGTTCTTCCACAGAGTCGTGGGGCACCCACTCCTTTTGGGAAGCTAGGGACCAGCTCAGGCCTGGCGCAACACATGGGTTTGGTGTTGCAGAGCCCAATGCTGAGGTGTCCAGAAAATCACTGGAACAACAGTAGGGTCCACAAGGCCTGAGATGGTCGGTCCCTAGCTACCTGTAGGAAGCACTGGAGATAGGCACGACCTTAGAATGGGGTTTACAAACCCCAGCAGCCCAGGCCATGGCAGGGACCTGCCAAAGTAGCAGAGGCACACGGCCTATTTCCCCACCCCTCTCTGGGGACGCAGGTAGGCAATGACCCCAGACGGCCTGACACCTGAGCTAGGTGCAGGATTGGGTCGGGTGATGCTTTACCTGGAATCTGAACAAGGCAGGAGGCGAGTGGCTGGGGGCGGGGTGACCAGTGGCTGAGAGCGATTAGTTTTTGGCTGGCTGGGGAAGAAGGGAGCCTGGGGGGCCTGGGGGCCCGAGATGGGCTGCACTGACAGCTCCTGGTTCTTGTAACAAGAAGTCTGAGATACGCTGTGTTCCTGTGAACCAATAAACCTTCTGTTCTACCTGCCGCCTGAGAGTCCCCTCCGGCTATGGGTGGGGGTGCAGGGCCCGGGGACTCCCCCACACTCTGTGACACCTGGTTCCCCCCCCCCCATGCAATACTTCCCAAGTGGGTGTTCCTGGCTGGGGCCCAGATCACAGAGGACCTGGTTAAGCGGGTGAGAGCCTGGAGCAGTTCTATGAAATGTGCTCTCCCAGCCTGAGGCTGTGGCTCAAGGACCGGAAGCCGGAGGACCCCATGGCGCAGGGAGGCTGGCCAATAAGTTCACAGACAGCTGGTCCGGGGGTGAGAGGGAATCCTGGAGAGACCAGCCTGAGACTGTACAACTGGGGGAAGCGCCTATGGAGGGGTCCCAGAAGGGAGGGCCCAGCAGTCCTCCCCCCAGAGGGCCAGCCAGGGCCCAGGCAGACCAGCTGGCCTGAGGGGACCCGCAGGACCTGACCTGCCAGTGCTGTAGACAAAGGGGCCACAAGTGGGCTCAGTGCCCCAAACCCCAGGACAGGCCCCACAATCTGAGATTGTCCAGGGTTCATTGGGTGGGGCAGGAGGAGGAGCAGGCTGCCCTCAGCTGGGGAGTGGCGGGAAGCTGCTCAGGCCAGCTCCTCCAGAAGACATGATGCTCCGGAGGCGGATTTCTCCGTGTACAGGGTGGGGGCAGGGTGGCCCCTGCGGAGCGAGAGCCTCGTGCCCCTGGAGGCGGATGGCAGGAAGGTGATAGGTTTCTGGGACATGGGGGGGCTACCAAGTGCCCCGAGGCCGTGGCTCTGCCCTCTATCGACACAGTGGCAGACGCGCTGCTGGCCATTTTCAGCAGGGGGGGTTCCCCCAGGAGTCCTCACTGACCAGGGATCCAACGTCATGTCGGCCCCGCTCCGGTGCTTGTGGGAGACGCACGGGGCCCGGCTCACCTGGACCCCAGCGTATGGCGCCCGGCCCAGCGGGCTGGTGGGGAGGTTCCAGGGGACCCTGAAGCAGATGCTGGAGGCCTTCATGCACCGGCACCCCCAGCACTGGGACGAGTACCTGCCCCCCTGCTGTCTGCACACAGGGAGGGACGTGCCCCAAGGGGCCACCAGGTTCTCCCCGACTAAGCCAGCATGCAGAAGGGGGAGGGGCCCCTGGGGCCTGCTGAGAGAGTTATGGGAGGGGGAGGCCTCCCCGGATGGAGCGGCGGGGGTGGGGGACGTCCTGGCTTTCCGGGAAAGGCTCGCTGAGCTCATGGGCCAGCCAGGGAGACTGGGCAGAGCCCAAGGGAAGCGGAAGGGCTGGTACGGCCCTGGGGGCTAGCGGCGGGTCCCATCCCCGTGCAGAACAAGCGGCAGACAGCCACACAAGGTACCACGGGTGGGCCACACACAGGGCAGAGGCACCCTGTGTTCACACCCCCGTCCTGCGCCCACTGCCCAGGCAGGGATCCTGAGGGGCGGGCCAGCAGGGAGCCCATGGGAACATTTGCAGACCAAGAGCCCGAGGGGGCGGGCGAGTGTTACAACCTTTAATACTAGCCTCAATGCAATGTGGACAGGGGCAACAGGCAGAATAGTGGGGGGGGGGGGGCATGGGAGCTGCAGGGGGTGTTGACCCACTGTCCTGATAGTCAAGGCTTTGTGTAACGTAGGCGCCTCTGACCCCCCCCCCCCCCCCCGGCCAGCATGGCACCCGAGAGGGGGAGGGCTCGTGGACCAGCCACTGGGCATGGGGGGGGTGTCCCCCTGGCTGCAGACCTGCCCCACCCCGAGGCTTGGCAGGGCATGGAGGAGCTGCTCAGAGCATGCTGCCCCCTGCTGGCTGGCTGGGGAAAGGGGGCCTGGCCCCTTTGGGGGTTACAAATGAGGCAGGGGGACGAGGGGGCTGCGACTTGGGGGCATCATCTGGTCTGGACTCATGGGGGGGGCTGTGCTCCCCCCCTCTGCCTGTGGGGGCTGGGGGCATAAATAGCCCCCAGTTAGGCTCAAGGGGGAGGGGCCAGCACCTGCCATAGGGTTACAGCTCCTCAGAGTGTGGCCCCTTGGGGGTGGGGCCCCAGGTGATGGGGGGGCAATGGCGGCAGGGACCTGGGGGGGGGGGGTCACATGCAGTCCAAGCCAGTGCTGGAACTAGAGAAGGTCGGGGGGGGGGGGGGAGGCACAGCCAGGTACAGACCCCCTTGGGGGAAATAGCCCCCCCCCCTCTTGAAACACTGGGCAACGGGTTTTATAAAACCCACAGTCGACGCCGGGGCGGCAGGGCCAGGCTGAGATGGGGCAGGGGAAAGGAGGGGCCTGGGGAACCAGTGATGGAGGTGGGGAGAAGGGCTGCCATGCCATTGGGGGGCATGTGCTGTAAGGGGGGAGCTGGCACCAGGGTGAGAGAGAGCTCGAGGGAGCCAATGGAGGAGTGCAGTGGCTGTAGGCTGGGGGGGGGGGGAGGCTGTGGGAGGACTGAGCATGGATGGAACATGCCCACCTGGCTCTGACCCCCATAACTGGGTCCCCCCCTTCTCCAGCTGCTGCAGGCAGGGTGTCTTGGCGTGGGGGGGGGGGGGTGGAGCCTGTCGGGGCAGTGTGTGCCAGGGGGCTGGGTATGCAGGAGGCTGGGACCCATAGGGGGCAGTGTGTGCTGGGGAGGGTGGAGCCCTGGGGGAAGTGTGTGGTGGGGTGTGTGGAGCCCATAGGGGGCAGTGTGTGCTGGGGGGGCTGTGAAGCCCATAGGGGGCAGTGTGTGCTGGGGGGGCTGTGAAGCCCATAGGGGGCAGTGTGTGCTGGGGGGGGGAGGCTGTGAAGCCCATAGGGGGCAGTGTGTGCTGGGGGGGCTGTGAAGCCCATAGGGGGCAGTGTGTGCTGGGGGGGGGGAGGCTGTGAAGCCCATAGGGGGCAGTGTGTGCTGGGGGGGCTGTGAAGCCCATAGGGGGCAGTGTGTGCTGGGGGGGGCGGAGGCTGTGAAGCCCATAGGGGGCAGTGTGTGCTGGGGGGGCTGTGAAGCCCATAGGGGGCAGTGTGTGCTGGGGGGGTGGAGGCTGTGAAGCCCATAGGGGGCAGTGTGTGCTGGGGGGGCTGTGAAGCCCATAGGGGGCAGTGTGTGCTGGGGGGGGGCGGAGGCTGTGAAGCCCATAGGGGGCAGTGTGTGCTGGGGGGGCTGTGAAGCCCATAGGGGGCAGTGTGTGCTGGGGGGGGCGGAGGCTGTGAAGCCCATAGGGGGCAGTGTGTGCTGGGGGGGCTGTGAAGCCCATGGGGGGGAGTGTGTGCTGGGGAGGGTGGAGCCCTGGGGGAAGTGTGTGGTGGGGTGTGTAGAGCCCATAGGGGGCAGTGTGTGCTGGCGGGGGCAGAGGCTGTGAAGCCCATAGGGGGCAGTGTGTGCTGGGGGGGCTGTGAAGCCCATAGGGGGCAGTGTGTGCTGGCGGGGGCAGAGGCTGTGAAGCCCATAGGGGGCAGTGTGTGCTGGGGGGGCTGTGAAGCCCATAGGGGGCAGTGTGTGCTGGGGGGGGGCGGAGGCTGTGAAGCCCATAGGGGGCAGTGTGTGCTGGGGGGGCTGTGAAGCCCATAGGGGGCAGTGTGTGCTGGGGGGGGCGGAGGCTGTGAAGCCCATAGGGGGCAGTGTGTGCTGGGGGGGTGTGAAGCCCATAGGGGGCAGTGTGTGCTGGGGGGGGCGGAGGCTATGAAGCCCATAGGGGGCAGTGTGTGCTGGGGGGGCTGTGAAGCCCATAGGGGGCAGTGTGTGCTGGGGGGGGCGGAGGCTGTGAAGCCCATAGGGGGCAGTGTGTGCTGGGGGGGCTGTGAAGCCCATAGGGGGCAGTGTGTGCTGGGGGGGGCGGAGGCTGTGAAGCCCATAGGGGGCAGTGTGTGCTGGGGGGGCTGTGAAGCCCATAGGGGGCAGTGTGTGCTGGGGGGGCTGTGAAGCCCATAGGGGGCAGTGTGTGCTGGGGGGGGCGGAGGCTGTGAAGCCCATAGGGGGCAGTGTGTGCTGGGGGGGCTGTGAAGCCCATAGGGGGCAGTGTGTGCTGGGGGGGGCGGAGGCTGTGAAGCCCATAGGGGGCAGTGTGTGCTGGGGGGGCTGTGAAGCCCATAGGGGGCAGTGTGTGCTGGGGGGCGGAGGCTGTGAAGCCCATAGGGGGCAGTGTGTGCTGGGGGGGGGCTGTGAAGCCCATAGGGGGCAGTGTGTGCTGGGGAGGGCTGTGAAGCCCATAGGGGGCAGTGTGTGCTGGGGGGGTGTGTAAGCCCATAGGGGGCAGTGTGTGCTGGCGGGGGCAGAGGCTGTGAAGCCCATAGGGGGCAGTGTGTGCTGGGGGGGCTGTGAAGCCCATAGGGGGCAGTGTGTGCTGGCGGGGGCAGAGGCTGTGAAGCCCATAGGGGGCAGTGTGTGCTGGGGGGGCTGTGAAGCCCATAGGGGCAGTGTGTGCTGGGGGGCGGAGGCTGTGAAGCCCATAGGGGGCAGTGTGTGCTGGGGGGGGGCTGAGCCCTGGGGAGTGTGTGGGGGACGTGGCTATGAAGCCCATAGGGGGCAGTGTGTGCTGGGGGCCGGATTGCAGAAGCCCTAGGGGGACCAGTGTGTGCTGGGGTGTGCTGAACCCATAGGGGGCAGTGTGTGCTGGGGGGGGCGGAGGCTATGAAGCCCATAGGGGGCAGTGTGTGCTGGGGTGTGTGAAGCCCATAGGGGGCAGTGTGTGCTGGGGGGCCGGAGCTGTGAAGCCCATAGGGGCAGTGTGTGCTGGAGGTCGGTGTGAAGCCCATAGGGGGCAGTGTGTGCTGGGGGGGCTGTGAAGCCCATAGGGGGCAGTGTGTGCTGGGGGGGGCGGAGGCTGTGAAGCCCATAGGGGCAGTGTGTGCTGGGGGGGCTGTGAAGCCCATAGGGGGCAGTGTGTGCTGGGGGGGGCGGAGGCTGTGAAGCCCATAGGGGGCAGTGTGTGCTGGGGGGGCTGTGAAGCCCATAGGGGGCAGTGTGTGCTGGGGGGGGCGGAGGCTGTGAAGCCCATAGGGGGCAGTGTGTGCTGGGGGGGCGGTGTGAAGCCCATAGGGGGCAGTGTGTGCTGGGGGGGGGCGGAGGCTGTGAAGCCCATAGGGGGCAGTGTGTGCTGGGGGGGGCGGAGGCTGTGAAGCCCATAGGGGGCAGTGTGTGCTGGGGGGGGAGGCTGTGAAGCCCATAGGGGGCAGTGTGTGCTGGGGGGGGGGAGGCTGTGAAGCCCATAGGGGGCAGTGTGTGCTGGGGGGGGCGGAGGCTGTGAAGCCCATAGGGGGCAGTGTGTGCTGGGGAGGGCGGAGGCAGTGAAGCCCATAGGGGGCAGTGTGTGCTGGGGTGGGCGGAGGCTGTGAAGCCCATAGGGGGCAATGTGTGCTGGGGGGGCTGTGAAGCCCATAGGGGGCAGTGTGTGCTGGGGGGGGGCGGAGGCTGTGAAGCCCATAGGGGGCAGTGTGTGCTGGGGAGGGCGGAGGCTGTGAAGCCCATAGGGGGCAGTGTGTGCTGGGGGGGGCGGAGGCTGTGAAGCCCATAGGGGGCAGTGTGTGCCAGGGTCCCGGCGGAGCAGGGAGCCACCAGGTATCTGCAGAATTCTCTTTGCCATACACAAGAAGCAGTAAATGCCCCGCCCCTCCCCCCTCCAGGGGGGACATGGGGGTAACGTCCTTCTTCTCCTGGCCAGTCCCAGCCTCCTCTTCCTCGGGGAGGGGCTCCTGGTGCAGCTGCTCTGCGGGGGTGGGGCTCAGCACTGGGGGTGGGAGGAGAGACTCACACAGTGGCCCTATGCCCCAAAGCCACCCCTCACCCGCAGACTCCAGGCTGCTTGACTCAGAAGGCAGCGCCCCCCACCGGCCCCCCCATCTGCAAAGCCACAGCCCACCCACGGCCTTCCGCTCCCTTCTGCTGCCCACCCAAGGCCCTGTCGCTGTCTCCCCTCGTGCTGCCCCCACCCAGCCCCACGGCTCACCTCATGGCCCCCATCAGCTCCCCCACCGCCACCTCTGGGGCACAGCAGCCCTGTCTGTTCGTGCCCTTTGTCCATCTTCATCTCCACAGCCGGGGCCTCTACACCGCCCTCCTTGGACGCCCTGTGGGACAGAGCCCGGAGCCGGGTGAGCCCCGAGGGAGGGAGCCCGGAGTCGGGTGAGTCCCGAGAGAGGGAGCCCCGAGCCGGTGAGCCCCGAGGAAGGGAGCCCCGAGCTGGTGAGCCCCGAGGGAGGGAGCCCAGAGGCGGGTGAGCCCCCAGGGAGGGAGCCCTGAGGCAGGTGAGCCCCCAAGGAGGGAGCCAGTGAGCCCCGAGGGAGGGAGCCCCGAGCCGGTGAGCTCTGAGAGAGGGAGCCCCAAGCCGGTGAACCCCGAAGGAGGGAACCCCGAGGGAGGGAGCCCCGAGCCAGTGAGCCCAGAGCTGGGTGAGCCCCGAGGGAGGGAGCCCCGAGCCAGTGAGCCCAGAGCTGGGTGAGCCCCGAGGGAGGGAGCCCCGAGCCGGTGAGCTCTGAGAGAGGGAGCCCCAAGCCGGGTGAGCCCCGAGAAGGAGCCGGTGAGCCCCGAGGGAGGGAGCCCCGAGCCGGTGAGCCCTGAAGGAGGGAGCCCCGAGCCCGGAGGGGCATGGAGCAATGGCGGGCATGGGGAACAAGGGGCTGGAGGGCCCAGGATCTCACCCCAACTTCTGGACGGAGCCCTGGGCAGCATGCTGCCACAGGGGAGGGGTGCCCTGGCAGGGGGCTGTGGGAATGGGGGTGACTCACAGCGATCTCTTCTCTCCCGCCCCGCAGGGCAGCTGCCCCCGGCGCTGCAGACAGTAGAAGAAGCCGACGATGATCAGAAGCAGCAGGACACAGACCACGACAGCCACGACCGCAGTGCTGCTGCCCCCCTGGGGCTCAGAGCCCCCCGCTGTGGGGAAAGCAGGGTGCTGAGCCTGGATTCCTGGGTCCCCTGCACGCCCTTCCAATGCAGCGCTGCTGCCCCCCTGGGCTCAGAGCCCCCCGCTGCGCCCCACATGCACAGCCCCCTGGCCGCCTCCTACATGCAAAGCCCCTCCCCCCGCCCACCTGCACAGCCCCCCATTGCAGGGAGACCAAAGGATCTGCTTGGCAGCTCTGGGCTTGGCCCCTTGGCATTAATCCCTCCCCCCGCCAGCACCCGCCCATCCACAGCGCAGGGTCCCCTGGCCAGCATGAGCGACAGGGAGATCAGTGGGGGCAGGAGCCCAGAGCCCCATGGGCTCCAGCACTGGGACCCCATCCCCAGTGCCAAACACAGCCTGGGGGCACCCCCTTTCGCCCAGCCCCACAGGAGAGGGGCACTCACCTGCCGGAGGTGTCACTGCCAGCGGTTCTGCCATGGGAGGGAGAGACAGGTCAGTGCCCACCTCCTGCTCTGTGTCGCCCCAGCCTCCCCGCTGCCCCCCCGGCCAGCCTTGTGCCCCACTCACCGATCACCAGGGCAAAGTGCTGTGTGGCCTCCCCGAGCCCATTCCTGGCCCGGCACCAGACTCCAGCCTTGGCCAGCGCCGCTGTCACCTCCACCGTCACTGCACTTGTCACCCGGCTCCCCGAGCGGCTCACCACTGGCTGGGGGGACAGAGGGTGAGGGACCCGGCCGCGGCCCCCTGCCGCCCTGGCTGTGTCTGCACACAGAGCCGCAAACCAAGCACATGTGGCCGGGGGGGTCTCCAATCGGGCTTTGCACCAGCACTGGGTGTCACCCCCCGCCCCCCGTTCACCAGGATTCACTCTGCAACCCCCCCCCCCCGCACCCAGTGCACCAGGACTCACTCTGCAAACCCCTCCCAGGCACCCAGTGCATCAGCACTCACTCTGCAAACCCCCGCCCCCGCACCCAGTGCACCAGCACTCACTCTGCAAACCCCCCCCCCCTGCACCCAGTGCACCAGGATTCACTCTGCAAACCCCCCCCCCCGCACCCAGTGCACCAGGACTCACTCTGCAACCGCCCCCCCACACCCAGTGCACCAGGACTCACTCTGCAACCCCCCCCACAGCACCCAGTGCACCAGGATTCACTCTGGCAACCCCCCCTGCACCCCAGTGCACCAGGATTCACTCTGCAATCCCCCCCCACACCCAGTGCACCAGGATTCATTCTGCAATCCCCCCCGCACCCCGTGCACCAGGATTCACTCTGCAATCCCCCTCGCACCCTGTGCACCAGGATTCACTCTGCAACCCCCCCTGCACCTCGTGCACCAGGATTCGCTCTGCAACCCCCACACCCAGTGCACCAGGATTCACTCTGCAATCCCCCCCGCACCCCGTGCACCAGGATTCACTCTGCAATCCCCCCGCACCCCGTGCACCAGGATTCACTCTGCAACCCGCCCCCTGCACCTCGTGCACCAGGATTCGCTCTGCAACCCCCCCCACACCCTGTGCACCAGGATTCACTCTGCAACCCCCCCCATCCCAACCAGGCTGAGCCCCACTTCCCCAGGGCTCTGCAGCAGCATGGGAAGGTCATGACCCCCATTTGGCCACCCAGCGCTGACCCCCTCCCTGTTCCCAGGCCCAGTTTGGCAAGAATTCTGGACGTCTCTGAAGCTGCCGACCTGCAGCTGTCACTAGAACAGCTGGACTGGGGTGGAGAGAAGGAAGCTTCCTGCTGGGGGGGGGGGCGGAAAGAGGGGCATACCCGGCTGGTGGGGCAGAGAGAGGGGCGCGCCCGGCTCGGGGGGGGGGGGGGCAGAGAAAGGGGCGCTCCATGTTGGTCCACATAACGACAGTCATTCTGTGCATGGACATAACACATTGGGGGGGACACTGGCAGGCAGAGGGCTGCTCCCCATCCCGTGCCCCCCCTGCCTCTGCCGCACCACCACATACCCGCTTTAGGTGCTAGGCTGCCCCTCACCTTTACCCCCGGCAGGCTCCAGGTGAGCTGGGGCTCAGGGTACCCCACAGCCGAGCAGTTTAGTGGGAGGTGCTGCCCTTCGGCCAGTAGCTGATGCCGGCTCGGGCGCTCGTCCAGCTCCGGCTTCCCTGTCGGAAGGAGCAAAGTCTCTGATGGGGATGCCCCGGACCCCACCTTAAGTCTGCCCCCCAGGACTCCCAGCTGGCCCCGGAGACCCAGCCCCCAGATCCAACTCCCCTGGCTCAGCAGCCAGCAAGTGAGACCCCCACTCCAGTCCCTGAATCCAGGGAGCCCCACTCTGCCCCCAAGCTCCTGGGCCCCAAGGCCCCAACCTGTCTGCAGCAGGGTGCCCCCACCCCTATTCCTGTAAGGCAGCGGTCCCAAACGCGGTGCCCGCGGGCGCCATGGCGCCTGCCGGGGCATTTATGTGGGCCCACCGAATCATCTGGGCCGGCCCTGCCCTGGGCACGCGGCACATGCGCAGAGACGGCCCCTGCCCCAGGCGCCCGGCAGCCCTGAAAGGTTTGGGGACCACTGCTGTAAGGGGACACCCCGCCCCAGGGCAGCTGGCCACACCAGAGCTCCCCAGGCACAGCCCTGCGGGGGGCGGGGGGGGTGTTACAGAACAGGCTTTGCCTGGAAGGCAGAGCCCGGGGGGGGGGGGGGAGGGCGGGGGGAAGTTTCCAGACATGGATGGTGCCAGAAGTGGATTCTCAGGCCAATGCTCCTGCCAACCCTAGACGGTCCCGGCCGACCCTCTGGGAAAGGCCCAACTTCACACACACACCCATCCACATACACCCCCCCACACACCACACCCATCCACACCCCCCCCACATACAACACAGACACCCCCCACACACATCCCTACTCCACACACACCCCCCCACACCACACCTATCCACATACCCCCCAGACACCACAAACACACACCCCACACCACACCCATCCACACACACACCCCTACACCACACCCATCCACATATACCCCCCACACTCCTACACCACACCCATCCACATACACCACCACAGACACCCCCCACACCACACACATCCCTACACCACACCCATCAACACACATACCCCCCCGACACCACAAACAGACACCCCCCACCCCTCCCACCCCACCCCCACCATACCACATACATCACTCACCCACCCCTTCACACACCCCCTTTTACACCACACTCATCCACATACACCCCCCACACCCACGCCCGGCGCTCTGTGGGGATGCGGCCTCGGGACATCTGCGTTCCTCACTTGGAGGTTCCGATTCCCTGTTCTGTGCACCCCCCCCCCCCCCCCCGGGCACCTGGCACGGGCCGGACACGGGGCTGCCTGGGCCTTTGCTCATGTTCTAAGATGTTAAAGCGCCGAGAACGGGCAGCAACCGGGGAAGCGCTAAGATGGGCGTGGCACTGGGGCTGGTGCTGTGTGCCGGCGGGTGAGTAGCCGGTGCCTGTTGGTCTGTTTGACTGTGCTTGTTGTCTGCAAGTGAATTGGGGTGGCTTTGGGCGACGTGGTTCTTGAGGGGCTGACTGAGCCAGCAGCCATCAGGGCAGCAGCCCACAGAGGGAGTTTGCCTAGGGGTGCCCCACAGAGTTTGGGGGGGGGGGTGTTCTTTTTTTCGGTATCCAGTGGGATGCCCCAAGGGTCGGTTCTAGGGCCGGTTTTGTTCAACATCTTTGTTATTGACCTGGCTAGGGGGACGGATTGCACCCTCGGCAAGTTTGCGGATGACCCTAAGCTGGGGGGAGAGGTAGATACGCTGGAGGGCAGGGAAGGGTCCAGAGTGACTTTGACACATTGGAGGTTTGGCCACAAGAAATCTGATGGGGTTCAACAAGGACAAGTGCAGAGTCCGGCCCTTGGGACGGAAGAATCCCAAGCATTGCTACAGGCCGGGGACCGACTGGCTAGGCAGCAGCGTGGCAGAAAAACACCTGGGGATTGCAGTGGATGAGAGCTAACAGTGTGCCCTTGTAGCCAAGAATGCTAACGCATAAGAGAAGAACTAGGGGTCACCAAATCAAAATAATAGGCAGCAGGTTTAAAACAAACCAAAGGAAGTTTTTCTTCACACAGCGCACAGTCAACCTGTGGAACTCCTCGCCAGAGAATGTTGTGAAGACCAGGATTTTAACAGGGTTCAAGAAAGAACTAGATGAATTCATGAAGGTTAGGTCCATCAATGGCTATTAGCTAGCGGGTAGGGCTGGTGTCCCTGGCCTCTGTTTGTCAGGCTACGTCTATACTGCAAGGCTTTTCCACAAGAGGAAATGCAAATGGAGCACTCCTTTGCATATGTCACGCTTGTATTTGCATTTCCCCTTCGGATCCCTTTTGCACAAGAGGCTTTTGCGCAAGAGGCTGTGTAGACGGCTCCTTTTTGTGCAAAAACCCCTCTTGTGCAAGAGCCCTTCCTCCTGACAACATGAGGCAGAACGGCCCTTGAGCAAGAGGAGTTTTTGTGCCAAAAGGAGCCGTCTACACAGCTCCTTTTTGCACAAAAGCCTCTTGTGCAAAAGTGGCTGCTAATTAATTATGCAAATGAAGTGCAGCGATATTCCACTCCCACACTTGTGCTGCCCCCCATACCCCATGCCTGCCAGTGACACTCGCCACACTTGTGCTGCCCCCCATGCCCTGTGCCTGCCGTGGACACACCCCAGCCCCTGTCTGCCCCCAGGCCCCATGCCCCAGCCCTGTGCACCAGAGGCAGCCCATACCTTCCACAGTAACCTGGACCGTCTGCTCCTGCTGCAGCCCGGGGACGCTGGGCATGGAAGCCTCACAGGTGTAGGTGCCGGCCATGTGGTAGGAGACCGAGCGCAGGGTATGGCTGCCAGCATCAGCCACTTGCTCCCTGCCCTGCAAAGAGAGGGGCTCTGTGCTGGGGAGGTTGGGAGCCTCCGTGGGGGGCGCTGCCCTGGCCCCCGATACCCCATCCCGGCACTGGGGGCGCTGCCCTGGCTCCATCCCGGCACTGGGAGCGCTGCCCTGGCCCCTGATACCCCATCCCGGCACTGGGGGCGCTGCCCTGGCCCCATCCCGGCACTGGGGGCGCTGCCCTGGCTCCATCCCGGCACTGGGGGCACTGCCCTGGCTCCATCCCGGCACTGGGAGCGCTGCCCTGGCCCTGATACCCCATCCTGGCACTGGGGGCGCTGCCCTGGCCCCATCCCGGCACTGGGGGCGCTGCCCTGGCTCCATCCCGGCACTGGGGGTGCTGCCCTGGCCCCTGATACCCCATCCCGGCACTGGGAGCGCTGCCCTGGCCCCTGATACCCCATCCCGGCACTGGGGGCGCTGCCCTGGCTCCATCCCGGCACTGGGGGCACTGCCCTGGCTCCATCCCGGCACTGGGGGGCACTGCCCTGGGCCCCGATACCCCATCCCGGTACTGGGGGGCACTGCCCTGGGCCCCGATACCCCATCCCAGTACTGGGGGGCACTGCCTGGCCCCATCCTGGCACTGGGGGCGCTGCCCTGGCTCCATCCTGGCACTGGGGACGCTGCCCTGGCCCCCCATACCCCATCCTGGCACTGGGGGCACTGCCCTGGCCCCCGATACCCTATCCTGGCACTGGGGGCACTGCCCTGGGCCCCACACCCCATCCCGGCACTGGGGGGCACTGCCTGGCCCCATCCTGGCACTGGGGGCACTGCCCTGGCCCCCCATACCCCATCCTGGCACTGGGGGCGCTGCCCTGGCCCCATCCCGGCACTGGGAGCGCTGCCCTGGCCCCTGATACCCCATCCTGGCACTGGGGGCGCTGCCCTGGCCCCATCCCCGCACTGGGGGCGCTGCCCTGGCTCCATCCCGGCACTGGGAGCGCTGCCCCAGCCCCCGATACCCCATCCTGGCCCCAGGGGTGCTGCCCTGGCCCCCGATACCCCATCCCGGCACTGGGGGCGCTGCCCTGGCTCCATCCCGGCACTGGGGGCACTGCCCTGGGCCCCGATACCCCATCCCGGTACTGGGGGGCACTGCCTGGCCCCATCCTGGCACTGGGGGCGCTGCCCTGGCTCCATCCCGGCACTGGGGGCACTGCCCTGGCTCCATCCCGGCACTGGGGGGCACTGCCCTGGGCCCCGATACCCCATCCCGGTACTGGGGGGCACTGCCCTGGGCCCCGATACCCCATCCCAGTACTGGGGGGCACTGCCTGGCCCCATCCTGGCACTGGGGGCGCTGCCCTGGCTCCATCCTGGCACTGGGGACGCTGCCCTGGCCCCCCATACCCCATCCTGGCACTGGGGGCACTGCCCTGGGCCCCACACCCCATCCCGGCACTGGGGGGCACTGCCTGGCCCCATCCTGGCACTGGGGGCACTGCCCTGGCCCCCCATACCCCATCCTGGCACTGGGGGCACTGGCCTGCCCCCATCCCGGCACTGGGGAGCCTGGCAGGAGCAGCATGTGCTGTTATTCAAGTGGTTTAGAAACATCCGTTTGTGACACTTGTGCCATGTCTTGCCCCAGAGGTGGCTGCATCTGAGCGCCAGGTGCAGGGCCCGTGTGTCAACAGCCCCTGTGCCCCACCCCAGAGGAGTCCGGTCGAAACAGCCTGCTGGGACCTCGCCGCGCCCCAGGGATCTCACCTTCCTCCAGAGCAGCTTGGTAGGCTGGGAGCCCCGTGCAGAACAGCTGAGTGTGACTTCTCCCCCCAGGGATATGGTCACTCGGCTGCCTGGCTGCACCGTCAGGGGGTCCAGGTCTGTTGGGGGCAGAGAGAGGCAGGAGGGGCCCAGCGTAGGGTCAGGTTAGAGAGAGGCAGAGGGCTCCCCAAACTGCACCTCTTCCGCTCCCTGGGGGAGCCTCCCAAACGGGCGCCAACGCCCCCCTCACATCTCCCAGCAGCCCTGGGGCTCTCACCGGTGAAGTGGGGGGGGTATCCCCCTGGGGCTCTCACGGGTGAAATGGGGGGGTATCCCCCTGGGGCTCTCACGGGTGAAATGGGGGGGGTATCCCCCTGGGGCTCTCACGGGTGAAATGGGGGGGTATCCCCCTGGGGCTCTCACAGGTGAAATGGGGGAGAGTGTAATGGGGGGGGTAATATCACTCAGCAGGCCCTGGGGCTCTCACAGTTCAAATGTATGGGGGTGTATGGGAGGGGGTGTCTCCCTGGGGCACTCAGGGGTGAAATGAGGGGGGGTGTCTCCCTGGGGCACTCACAGTTCACGTGGATGGCCACCTCCTTCTCCAGCTGCACCTCTGGGGGGCTGTCGAAGTCCAGCACCTGGCACCGGTAGGTCCCGCCGTCAGCCCTGGAGACACTGGGCAGGGTCAGGACTCCGTCCTGCTTGGTGGCCACTTCCACGGCCTGGGAGTCCTGAGGGGATGGGGGGTCAGGGCAGCTGGGTGTCATTCCTGGGCTCAGCCCCACAGGGCCCGGGCAGCCCAGTGCCCCCCCCCCGGCTCAGCCCCACGGGGCCCAGGTAGCCCAGTGCCCCCCCCCCCGGCTCAGCCCCACGGGGCCCAGGTAGCCCAGTGCCCCCTCCCCCCGGCTCAGCCCCACGGGGCCCAGGTAGCCCAGTGCCCCCTCCCCCCGGCTCAGCCCCACGGGGCCCAGGTAGCCCAGTGCCCCCTCCCCCCGGCTCAGCCCCACGGGGCCCAGGTAGCCCAGTGCCCCCCCCGGCTCAGCCCCACAGGGCCCAGGCAGCCCAGTGCCCCCCCAGCTCAGCCCCACGGGGCGCGGGCAGCCCCTGCTCGCCCATGAGGCCCAGGCAGCCTGGCATCCCCCATCCCTGGGCTGGGCCCCCAGTACCTGCACCCGGTAGAAGACGTACTCCGGCTCGGGCTGCCCGTCCCCCCGGCACCGCAGTCTGACGCTGTCCCCCTCCTTGATCACCTGGGGCGACTCCAGCCCGAACTCCACGTTCTCTGTGAAATCTGGGGGGACGTGCTGAGTGAGCTCCGCGTGCCGGGGGGGCCAGCGTGTGACCCGGGGGTCACAAGGGGTCTCTGCCCGTGCAAAGCCTGTTTCACAGGCCCCAAGGCCGGGGGGCCCTTGTGAGCAGCTGTCTGCCCCCGCCAGCGACCCGCCGGGCCTCACGCAGGGAGGGCAACTCCGCCGGCCCAGCTGCAGCCTCAGCCACCACAGGGATCACACTGCCCCTCCCGTCTGTCAGGCTGAACAGCCTTGAGCCCCGAGTCTTTCCCTTTCGCCCTTCCCCCCGGGCCACCGCTGGACCCACACCCTCCTCCGGGGGGCAGGCACAGGGCCGGCGCCAGGTCTCCCCAGCAGTCACACAGTGCCAGGCAGGGGGCAATCGCCCCCACATACACACTCCAGCTCCCCAGAGCTTCCTAGATGTGGGCGCGGCACTGCGCCCTGTTGCAACGCAGACCCCCGGAGCGGCTCAGCACGATTTACCACCCCCCGCTCCTGGGGCAGCTGCAGACCGTGTCCGCCAGGATGCCGGTTTTCTCCAGGTCACTGATAACACTGAAAACGCAGGGCCACGAACTGACCCTGCAGACCCTCCTTCCCGTAAGCCCCTGCTGATCTGGGGCACCGCATTGCCCTCCCTTAACGCCTTGTTCATCAAGTCCTCTGGCAGCCACTGCATTATCCTGCCCAGGCAACAGACCTATCCTATTCCCAACACACAGCCCTTGCTGCTCCCCCGCAGGAGGGAGGCCTCCAGGTGGACGCCTCCCCACGGCCGTAAGGAGAGTCTCGACTTCTACGTCGACTGCTTCCGCAAACGCGCTCGAGCTCATGCTCTGCAAACAGCATGTAACACAACCTCAGCCCTGCAGAACGCAGCGCTGGCCGCAGCCTCCAAACCAGCCCTAACGTCACCACCCAAGAGCTGACAAAGGGGCGCTGAGTCTCATGAACAGGAGGCCACCAGACAACTCACCAACACCAGATTCTACAGGCCTCTCCCCTGTGACCCCCACCAAAGAACACCAAAACCCGAAACAGCTGCACCAAATGTGCACTAGCACCCCCCAGCCCCCGACCAGGATCTGCTACCCAGGATACACACACCTGGCAGCCCCGGACAGCCCATCCTCTCCAGCACTGGCACACTCACCACAGGACTATCTGGCCAGATCGACTCCCTCCTCAGACCCTGCCAGCACTCCCGGCTACCTCTGAGACACCACCAGCTTCCTGAGGAAACTCCAAAACATCAGTAATGCCCTGAAAACACCACCCTGGCCACCGTGGACGCAGAAGCCCTGTACACCAACATTGCACACGAGGACGGATTCCACCCCGATGGCAGCACTGCACACCGGGGCATAGAGCTCCGCGACGTCGTCCTCACCCACAACTGCTTCCGATTCAGAGACAGTTTGTATCTTCAATCAGCGGCACAGCCCCGGGCACCCGCATGGCACCACAACGTGCCAATGTCTTTATGGCTGACCTTGACCAACGTTTCCTCAGCTCCTGCCCCCAACACCTTTACTCTACATCCATGACAACTTCATCATATAGACCCACGGGAAAGGGACCCTTGAAGAATTTCACAGGGATTTCAACAACTTCCACCCCACCATCCACCTTGGCCTGGACCAGTGCACAAGGGAAATCCACTTCAGTACAGTTAAATAATGGACACGTTTCCACCACCCTATACCACAAACCTACCAACTGCTACACTTACCTCCATGCCTCCAGCTTCCACCCCAGACATTTCTCAGTCTGTTGTATACAGCCAGGCCCTAAGATACAACCGGATTTGCTCCAAGCCCACAGACAGAGACAAACAAACACCTACAGGATCTATACAGAGCATTCTTAACACTGAAATACCCACCCGGAGAAGTGAAAACACAGAGCCACAGAGCCAGACGAGTACCCAGAGATGAGCTACTTCAAGGCAGGCCCAAAAGAGAAAACAACAGAATTCCACTCGTCATCACCTGCAGCCCCCAGCTTAACCCCCTCCAATGTATTGTCAAGGATCTACAACCTATCCTGGGACACGACCCCTCACTTTCACGGGCCTTGGGGACAGGCCAATCCTCGCCTACAGACAACCCCCTAACTGCAAACTCAAATTCTGTCCAGTCACCACGCAGCACACCTCCATCATAATCATCCAGGAACCCAGCCCTGCAATCAGCCCTGGTGCCAACTCTGCCCACACAGCTACACCAGCGCTTTCATCACCGGCCCCAACCACATCAGTCACCAAATCAGAGGCTCATTGAACTGCACATCCACCAGTGTGATCTATGCCAGCAAGTGCCAACAATGCCCCTCTGCCATGTGTATTGGCCAACTGGACAGTCTCCACGGGAAAGAATTAATGGACACAAATCAGATCTCCGAAAGGGCAACCCACAGAAACCTGCTGGAGACACTTTACGCTGCTGGGTACTCGTCAATGGATCTCCAAGTCACCGGGCTGTCTCAGGCCAATTCCACAAGCCAAATACACAGAGAAGGGTTGGAACTTAACTTCTTTGACAAGTTTAATTCTTATGCAAAGGGAATGAAGGGGGCATTGGCTGGCTCCCACACTACCTTCTACATCCTAATGACTTACCCAGCCGACCAACAGAGGTGCCAATTGTTCTCAGCAGCCTCTTGTAACTAGTTGAACCATCTACCCACTGTCTCTCTCTTTTTATGGTTTTCTTCTTTCCCCCTTGTGATGTAGTGTCAGTTCCTTGCTGGTCGCTAGGCTTGGGCTGTGGGCGACCCCTACTGGCCAGTGTCTGGAGCACTGCCCAGCAGGTGGGCTGCCTAAGACCCAACCAGTCTGACCAGTTGAGGGCAGTGAGGAACTAGGAAGTGAGTGTTGGGGGGGAGGTGCAGTCTGGGGCTGGAATCATGAAGGAACCAGTCTACGGAGGGGCTGGAATCTAGGGGCCCAGGCCCCCCATCCCAAGGGGTCTGAGGCATCCTGGCCCTGACTCCTGTAGCCACGTCACGTCTGTGCTGGGCTGTATCCTGGAGAAGCAATAAACCCTCCTGTTCTACTGGCTGGGGGAGTCTGTTCTTGCTGCTACGGGGCTGCAGGATCGGAGGAACCCCGACACGTCATCACCCCCTCCCCTTATGTATTCTTGGATCTGGACTGTTAATACTCCAGTCATCTGAAGAAGTGGTTGTGCCCACAAAAGCTCATGATCCCATCAAGATGTTTTGTTCGTCTTTAAGGTGCTACGAGTCTATTTGTTGTTTTTAAAGTTTTTCCTGTTACAGACTCACTCGACTGGCCCGCTGAAGCTTCTGGACCATCCTGTTTACCCTTTTAAAAAACTGGCCCAACCTTTGCTTTCTTCCAATCTTGTGGAACCCCAGGGCTTCTAGACAGACTGAAAATCAACACTATCAGTGAACTCTGGGCCAGGGCCTTTCAACTGGGGGGGGGAGGGGAGGCGGGGACGAGCGTTTGGCTGGTTCTTGCTGACTTCAAAGGTCTAACCTTGATAGCTTTCATTTAACAGGCTCCAGAGATACCAGTGGAATGGGAAGAATGTTATTGCCATGGGATAAGATAGCATCTGGTCTACCCCTCATACAGAATAGAAATATCCCCTGAGCACCACTGCCTTTTCTGCGCTACTAGTGATCATTTTATCATAACGTAGAACAGACCAATTCCATGGTTGGAATTATTTTTGTTCCCAATACATTTTTTAAAAACCCTCCTTATTGTCCTTAACTCTGTGGGCCATAGATGTTTTCTAGCATCCCATTTCAAAGCGGAAGCATAGCATGGAGCCTGGGGCCAGTGGGGGACTCAGGGCAACCCCCGTTGATCCCAGGCTCCACGTGGCGTTTCAATATTTCAAAGGCGGAGCGCCGCACGGCTCTTGCTCCATTTCAAAGAGGAAGTGCCCTTATCAACTGATCGAACAGTCGATGGAAATTCCACCGACTATTCGTTTAGTTGATTCATCTAATTTTAACATCCCTATGTCAACTTTCCCTTCACATGTGTATCTTAGATGTGCGTCTGTCCAGCTGTCCGCGAGGCTGCTTGTTCAAGAACTCCTTCTCAATGGTAAGAGCTAGGACTACTCAAAGCAGTGGGCAGCTTCCTCTCGCAAGAGCGGAAAGCCAGCTCAGGGATGGTTGTGCCGAGACAGTGGGGTGTGCCTGGAATTCGACTGTTTCTCCTAACATGGAAAGGGAGGGGCCTGATAGATTGACTGCAGGGGGGCAGCGAGGGGCCAGAGATGGGGACCAGGACAGCTGTAACCCCACCGGCCGGCAGGGGTGGAGAAAGGGCAGCTCTCCACTACACACTGCTGAGTTTGTGCGTTTCTCCATCCCCCCACCAGGGGACATGCAGTGGCAATGGGAGGCGCTTCCCCACGCTGCTACGGGGAGAGAGGGCCGGGGATGTCTCTCCACAGGGCAGCCTGCACCTGAACCCTCCTCCCCAGCCCCAGCCCCGAGCAATGACTGAACCTTCCTGTGCTGCGTAGGTAACAGCTGCCATCCCTCCCCCGATCTCGACAAGGCTGCTTTCTCACCAGCATCGCTTGCTTCCCGGATGGTGTGACTGGGGCTTTGGGCAAGGCGTAAGGTGCTCTTACATTTGCCCCTTTCGGTGCAGCAGTTGCAGATGCTTGTGCAAAGGCATTTGCACATGAACCCCACCAGGCGTGCACACTAGGAAGAGGCCCTTGCACGTGCGTGCGAGAGCAGAGACCTAGTGGCTGCGGCATGGCTTGCAGGTGGGACTGGCTGAACAAGGTCTCTGTCCCTGCACGTGGCTGTGCACGACAGGGGTGGCTCCCAGTCCCAGGGCGGGTGTCAGGGTTAGGCTCCACCCTCAGGCACGTGCTACGTGGTGCGGCCAGTGCCCACGGGGAAGGGGGGCTACTCACAGTGCAGCACCAGGCTGAAGAGCTCCGAGGTGCCATTGCCCACCTGCCCCCGGGGCAACGGGTACTGCACCAGGCACTGGAACTGGGCATCCTTCTCAGCCTTGCTGGGGCGCAGGTAGAGTGTGCTGGAGACAGACTGCAGCCCGGAGGCCTCCTTCACGGTGCGGGTCACCATATACATGTCTGGGGGAGTGAAGGCGTCACCATGGGGGGGGCAGGACCACGGTGCAGAGGCCACAGGGCTCAGTGGGAGGGGGGACGACCAAGGTGCAGGAGGCACAAGGATCAGCACGAGGGGGAAGGACCAGGGTGCAGGGGGCACAGGGCTCAGTGCGAGGGGGGCAGGACTATGGTGCAGGAGGCACAGGGCTCAGTGCGAGGGGGGCAGGGGGCAGGACCACGGTGCAGGGGCCCAGGGCTCAGTGAGAGGGGGGCAGGACCACGGCGCAGGGGCCCAGGGCTCAGCGCAAGGGGGGCAGGACCATGGTGCAGGGGCCCAGGGCTCAGTGGAAGGGGGGCAGGACTACGGTTTAGGGGGCACAGGGCTCAGTGCGAGGGGGCAGGACCATGGTGCAAGGGCCCAGGGCTCAGTGCGAGGGGGCAGGACCATGGTGCAGGGGCCCAGGGCTCAGTGCAAGGGGGGCAGGACCACGGCGCAGGGTGCACAGGGCTCAGTGCAAGGGGGGCAGGACTATGGTGCAGGGGGCACAGGGCTCAGTGCGAGGGGGCAGGACCACGGTGCAGGGGCCCAGGGCTCAGTGCAAGGGGGGCAGGGATCAGCGTGAGGGGGAAGGCCCACGGTGCAGGGGCACAGGGCTCAGTGCGAGGGGGCAGGACCATGGTGCAGGGGCACAGGGCTCAGTGTGAGGGGGCAGGACCATGGTGCAGGGGGCACAGGGCTCAGTGCAAGGGGGAAGGACCACTGTGCAAGGGGCACAGGGCTCAGTGCGAGGGGGCAGGACCATGGTGCGGGGGGCAAAGGGATCAGTGCGAGGGGACAGGACCACGGTGCAGGGGGCACAGGGCTCAGTGCGAGGGAAGGACAAGTCAGAGCAGCGAGGTGCCAGTCAGCACAGAGAGCAGCACAAAAAAGAGGCCGGGGACGCAGCTGTCTGGAAGAAAGTCGAGGGAGCAGCCGGAGCAGCCCCGCGGTGGTGGGGGGAGCCGGAGGGGCCCAGGACCAGGGGAGTGTCTGTTACCGTCATTGCGTTCGGTAGGCACTTCGAGGCGGACCCCGTCCTTGAGCCAGCTGATGGTGGGGGCGGGGTTGGCATTCCGGCTGCTGCAAGTGGCGATCTGGGCACAGAGACACGACCTCACTGCTGACACAGCCCCCTCCCCCGCCCCTGACATGGGGTCCCCACCTCGCTCCCTCTTTGCAGGGTCCCCTGGTCAGAGGGAGGTGTCAGGGGTCCCCACTCCAGAGGCTGAGTCTAAGGGAGCCTAATGAACTGTGGGACCCGAGTCCCACAGGGTCCCGCACACCCAGCTTGGCAGCAGCCTGCCCCTCTGCTCGCCTCACCTCGGACACGGTCAGCTCCGTCACCGACAGGACCCTGGTGTTGGTCGTGAGCTCTGGGGCCTCTGGGGGCCCTGCAGGAGGAGAGAGGAGAGCGTGAGATGGAACACAACCAGTCCAGGCCCAGGCCGAACCGGAGCAGCAAGGGGGCGACAGCAAGAGAGAACAGGTCCATGAGCAGATGCGCCACTGAGCCTCACCGGGGCGGGGTTACTGGGCGAGGGGCACTTGACTCCTGCCCCAGGGAGGCTGCAGGACTCAAAGGGTCGTGTGTGCGGAGAGGGGTCCCAAGCAGCACCAGTGTCCCAGTGCCCTTCCGAGGGAGTGGACTCAGCCAGAGGTGAGCACCAGGGGACGGGCGGGGCTGCCAGGCGGGAGGTGAAGAGCCTGCAGGGAGGTGGTGTCCCCCACCAGCGGGGGGGGGGGTGCGCAGTGGGGGATGCCGCTGAGGCGGGGTGGTCTCACCATACACGTGGAGCTGGGCTACTCCCACGGCGCTGCCGGCGGCGCCTGCCGTCACCTGGCAGGAGAAGGCTCGTTCGTCGCCCACATCGGCCCTCAGCAGCACCAGGCTGAGCTCGGGGTCCATGTACACACGGCTGGAGTACTCCGTGCCTTGGTCCACCTCCCCGCGGCCCCCCTCACTGTATGCCACACGGCGCTTCTCGCCATCCCGCTCCGTCTGGGGGGGGACAAAGCTAGTGACCCCGCCCTCGCACGCACACACCCCAGCGTGCGATTCGCCTCCAGGGCCCCCTCCCTCGCACGCACACACCCCAGCGTGGGATTCGCCCCAAGGGCCCCCTCCCTCGCACACACACACCCCAGCGTGCGATTCGCCCCAAGGGCCCCCTCCCTCGCACGCACACGCCCCAGCGTGGGATTCGTCCCAACAGCCCCCACACAGGCTGGGGGCGGCTGCTGGCGGGTCCAGAGGCTGGGCTGGGTGGAGGGGGCTGCAGGACGGGGCCAGGCAGGCAGAGCCGCCCTGGCCGCAGGGGTTCTCAGACAGGGTGGGCTGGGGGGGCCAGGCCCACAGGTCTGAGGGTTCCTGGGCTGGGTTCAAAGCTCCATCAACCCCCCTGTGCCACTGGCTGAGTCGCCTGGGCGGGAGACCAGGGCTGTTCTGTTCCCTCAGGGGCTGGGCCCCAGGGCAAGAGCGAGGGGACCCCGAGGGGTCTGGCAGAGCCAGGTGGCTGGGGCTCAGAGAGGTGTGGCCCTAAGAGGCGGAGGGGTGGAACCCCAAGGGAGACTGGCCCCACTAATGGGGGTTCCCACGAGGACTCTACGGGCCAAGGGTGGGCACACACCTTGCACTCACTCACCTGTGTGGGTTTCACCCCAATAGTCCTTGCACACGCGTGTGGGACTTCCCTTTTACAGCCCCCTGTGGTGATCACACCTGCACGTTTGTCTGTGCACTCACATTACACCCAGTCCCCCCCACCCCGAGAGCACAACTGGATTCACACCTGCTGTCCCCAGGCAGCAGCACAACCCGCCAGACCCCCCCCAGGGCACACCCGCCCCCCTCGCACGCCAGCCAGGTACTCACAATGAACCACTCCACACGGCGGAAGTCAGATGACCCGGTGACACTGTGCGTGCAGGGGATGGTGCCCGGGTCCCCCAGCAGCACCTCGACCTGTGCTGGCACCCAGATGTGCACGGCGGCCAGGCAGCCTAGGCACAGGAGGGGCCAAAGTGACCCAGAGCACCCCAGATCCTGCCTAGGGCCCACAGCCCACTCTCAGCCCTAGACCAACCATGCCTAGCTGCTTAGCCCCTCCTCACCCCCATGGCCTGGCATCAAAAGCCCCTGGGTGCCCCTCATCCCTCGCCAAGGGCTGGGCAGCTCTTAGGAGCTGGGGGAGGGGCAGGGGGGATGGGGTGAGCAGGGCAGGTGAAGAGGAAGTGGGGAGTACAAGGAGGAGGGAAGAGGCTGGGAGCAGGACGTGGAATGGGGAGATGGGGGAGAGAGCAGGGGCAGGAAGGGAAGCGGAGAAGAAGGGACTAGGAGGGGAAGGGGACAAAGGAGGCAAAAGGTGGAGAAGTGGGGGGCTGAGGGCAAAGAGGGGAAGGGGCAGAGGGGAAGGCAGAGCAGGGAGAAGTGGGGGGCTGGGGGGAAAAAGGGGGGCTGGGGGCAAAGGGGGGAAGGGGCAGAGGGGAAGGCAGAGCAGGGAGAAGTGGGGGGCTGGGGGAAAAGGGGGGAAGGGGCAGAGGGGAAGGCAGAGCAGGGAGAAGTGGGGGGCTGGGGGAAAAGGGGGCTGGGGGCAAAGGGGGGAAGGGGCAGAGGGGAAGGCAAAGCAGGGAGAAGTGGGGGGCTGGGGGCAAAGGGGCAGAGGGGAAGGCAGAGCAGGGAGAAAGTGGGGGGCTGGGGGCAAAGGGGCAGAGGGGAAGGCAGAGCAGGGAGAAGTGGGGGGCTGGGGGCAAAGGGGGCAAGTAGGGCAGGCAGGGGCAGAAGGACTCGAGGGTACAGCCTCAACCACCAGCAGCTGTTTGAGATTCCAGGCGGGTTGGGCTAAGCAGGGTTTTTGTTCCAGGATAAAGCGGGGGGGGGGGGGGGCAGCAGAGACAAGTGCCAGAAACAGCCAGGGACAGGCTGGGAGAGAGACAGACCCTGGGGGCGGGGGACAGAGGGAAGTGGGGGGGAGGGGCATCGCCATGGTGCAGGGAGATTATGGGATGGAGAGGCAGGGGGCGGGGGAGGGGGGGGGGGGCTTGACTTGTTTTCCTGCCTGGCAGCAGCTGGGTGTTGACACGCTTGCCTGGGGTGAGAGAATGGGCAGCAGGGTCTCGCACGGATGGGTGTGTAACACACACACAAGCTTGCATGGATGGGTGTGCGACACAGGTATACTAACACCCACACCCTGGCCAGACGTGTCTCTCACACACACACACACACACACACACACACACACACACACACAAGCTTGCACTGGCTGGGCATATGACACACACAACGATGCTAACATCCCCGCTGGCTGGGTGTGCAGCACAAAGGTACACTAGCACACTCGCAGGCTGGCTTTACCCACACTGGCCTGCACGCATACACAATCCCACCCCATTCTTGCTGGGACACACTAGCCAAGGGCCAGGTCCCTCATACACACACACACACCCAGCCATTGCACACTCACCCATCCGAGCTTTGCACCCCACCCTGCGGCTGCAGACTGCCCGGTGTGTGTGCAAGCACCCGCCTGCCTGCAGTAGAAAAAGCCCTCCTGGGACGCGACGCCCCCTCCCCCCCCGGCACTGGTCAGAGCTTCCTGTGGCATAGTGGAGGGGCTGGGATTGTAGGGCCCCAGCCACCCCCCATCTCAAGGGGGGATGTGAGGCCTCCTGGCCCCAGTTCCTGTAACCAGATTGCGTCTGTGCTGTGCTGTATCTTGGAGAAGCAATAGATTCCCTCTATTCTACTGGCTGGTGGAGTCTGTTCGTGCCACTACAGGGGTGCAGGAGACGGGGGAACCCCGACGCACCATCACACTTCCAGAGACCACCTAGCTGGGACAGGCTCCCCTACCCGCCCCCACATCCAGATAGAACAAATCCCAGGGCAGGGAACGAAGGGGGCACTGACCCCACGGCACAGGGAGATAAGTCCTGGCTCTGGCGCCGAGGGATATGAACCCCACAGTGCTTGAGGAAGGGGGGCTGGGGTGTGACTCATCAGGGAAATCACAGCGCTAGTGCACAGGGGGCTGGGGTGTGATGTCGGGTGATCACAGCATTAGTGTACGCACAGGGGGCTGGGGCGTGACGTCTGGGGAATTGCAGTGCTAGTGCACAGGGAGCTGGGGTGTGATGTCAGGTGATCACAGTGCTAGTGCACAAGGGGCTGGGGTGTGACCCCTATTGGGGGAATTGCAGTGCTAGTGCACAGGGAGCTGGGGTGTGACGTCGGGTGATCACAGTGCTAGTGCACAGGGGGCTGGGGTGTGACCCCTATTGGGGGAATTGCAGTGCTAGTGCACAGGGGGCTGGGCTGTGATGTCGGGGGGATCGCGGTGCTAGTGCACAGGGGGCTGGAGTGTGATTTTCGTGGTGCTCACAGATCTGTAGGGGAGCCAAGCAGAGCAGGGCTGAGACATTAGGGTGTGGCTAAGAAATAGGGGTGAGTGTTCTGAAGATGCTTCCCTTTGTTCCCCTCCCTGCCCCCCCCTTCCCCGCCTCTCTCCAGCTGAGAACCAGCCTCCATCCATCTGCGCTTAGGCTGGGCAGCTGCGGCCTACAGGGGGACAGGGACAGATTAGTCTGGTTAGCAGGACCCTCCACTGGGAGGCACAGGCGGGTGCCAGCCAGGGCCAGGGCGGCCCTGAAGCCAAGGGATCTGGCAAGGGCTGAGGTGGCAGCAGGGACCCACACAGTGAGGGAGCCTGAATTACGGACGTTTAGGACGAGTCGATTAGCCGACTATCCGATCAGCAAACGCTTATTGCATACTCGAGTCGACTAGTCGCCCCCCCCCCCCGCTGCCTCTATCAGACAGAGGCAGCAAAGGGGGGGGGGAAGAGGGGGTACTTCAAAGCGGCAGCGCCGCACGGAGACCGGGGTCCCCCCAAACCTCAGACTCCAGGAGGGCGCTTCCACTTTGAAATGCACAAGAGCCCCACTGGGGACTCCAGTACATTTCCTGCCCCCACTAGACCCGTCTCCCCTTCCCCCCCCCCACAGCCCAGAGAGAACCCAGGAGCCCTGGTTCCAGCCCTGCCCCCACTAGACCCATTCTCTCCCCACCCCACCCCCGCAGCCCAAAGAGAACCCAGGAGCCCTGGTCCCACCCACCCCCCAACCCCGCAGCCCAGAGAGAACCCAGGAGCCCTGGTTCCAGCCCCGCCCCCACTAGACCCACCCCACACCCCCCCCCCCGCAGCCCAGAGAGAACCCAGGAGCCCTGGTCCCACCCCGACCCCACAGCCCAGAGAGAACCCAGGAGCCCTGGTTCCAGCCCCGCCCCCACTAGACCCATCCTCTGCCCCCCCACCCCCACAGCCCAGAGAGAACCCAGGAGCCCTGGTTCCAGCCCCCCCCGCACGGCCCTGAGGGAACCCAGGAGCCCTGGTTCCAGCCCCGCCCCCACTAGACCCATCCCACCCCCCCCCCCCGCAGCCCAGAGAGAACCCAGGAGCCCTGGTTCCAGCCCTGCCCCCACTAGACCCATCCTCTCCCCCCCCACCCCCGCAGCCCAAAGAGAACCCAGGAGCCCTGGTCCCACCCACCCCCGACCCCGCAGCCCAGAGAGAACCCAGGAGCCCTGGTTCCAGCCCCGCCCCCACTAGATCCACCCCACACACCCCCCCCCGCAGCCCAGAGAGAACCCAGGAGCCCTGGTCCCACCCACCCCCTGACCCCGCAGCCCAGAGAGAACCCAGGAGCCCTGGTTCCAGCCCCGCCCCCACTAGATCCACCCCACACCCCTCCCCCCCCCGCAGCCCAGAGAGAACCCAGGAGCCCTGGTTCCAGCCCCCCCCGCACGGCCCTGAGGGAACCCAGGAGCCCTGGTTCCAGCCCCCCCCCGCACGGCCCAGAGAGAACCCAGGAGCCCTGGTCCCACCCCGACCCCACAGCCCAGAGAGAACCCAGGAGCCCTGGTTCCAGCCCCCCCCCCCGCAGCCCAGAGAGAACCCAGGAGCCCTGGTTCCATCTCCAATCCCCTGCAGCTCTCACCCAGGAGGCCTCGGCTCTTTGCAGACACCCCCCGCTGGTTGGGGGAGGCTCTTCCCTTTCATTCCAGAGGGATGCTCCCCACAGGGCTCCAGGTGGGCCGATGGGCCCAGGTGCCGAGGGCCTACAGGGCTCCCCTCTCTCTGGAGCCCTGGCCAGGAAGGGGTTACAGGCCAGGCAGGCAGGAGCAGGGAGCAGATTAAACAGTAACAGGTGCTGCTGACCCAGGGAACAGCTGTCACTGCCTGAACCTGAGCTGGGAGAAGGAGCAGGGGCTGGGATCCTCCTGCCCCACACACAGAGTGGGGCATGTTGTCTCCCCACACGCAGACAGGGCACTGGGATGGGGGTCTCCTTCCACACGTGTGCAAAGGACCCCACCAGCCTATCTGTGCCCTGCATACATGTACCAAGGGCCCAGCCTATTCATGACAGTGTCACGGGGAACGGAACACACTTACTGGTGCAGGTGTGTGCCAAGGGCCCAGCCTATTCACAAGTGCATCACGGGGAACGGAACACACTTACTGGTGCAGGTGTGTGCCAAGGGCCCAGCCAGCCTACCCAGGCATGTGCCATGGGGCACAGACATGCTCAGTGGTGCACGCATGTACACAAGACTCAGTGCACATCCATGTGTGAGGGGAGGGCTTGGGACATCCTCCCATGAGTGCATCCAGCCAAGGGCCCAGCCTGCCTATCTGTGCACCCCGCCAGTGGCTCCAGCATGCAGAGACGGATTCTCCACTCCTCACTCTCCATGTTCATTGTACCAGCCCCCCCCCCCCCCCGCCTGTGCTGCCGTGAGAAAGGCCAGGTCTAAGGCCCAGCTATGAATAGCAGCACCCAGCTCCGACATCCACACAGCTAGAAATAGCCCTGGGGAAGGACTTTCCTAGGGCCAGGCCCTGGGGGCGGGGGGAGAGACAGTGTAACTGCTGCTCCCAGCCCTGCAGTCAGGGCTGATTAACCCTTCCCCAGCTCACTAGCACTGGGCACCTCTGCCAGACAGAGCTACGGACCCCCAGCCTTGGGGACAGGAAGCCAGGCACAGTGACGGCTGGGGGCCAGGGCGCCTGGGTCCTCTCCCCCTGCTCAGGGAAGGGCCGGCCCCTACTGCCAAGGGAGAGATGGGGGCAGGGCGATGAGCAAGGAGACCCTGCTGGCAGGCACCTGAAAGCCTCTCTGCTGCCTGCCCCCCTTGGCAGTGCAGGCTGGGGGAGGGGTGCAGACTGGCTGGCTCCAGTCAGACACACCTGGGCCACGTTCTCAGGTGCAGGCTGGAATGTGCGGCTGGGGGCGGGCAGGGCCAGCCAAGCAGAGCCCCCGCCTGCCCCAGGCTCAGACAGCCACGTCTCCAGGTACCGCAGCTGAGTGCCCCCCCCCTCCGATTCCACCACAGCCACCCTCCGGAGCCCAGGGCTCCCCCCAGCCGATCCCAGGGACCCCCAAGCCAGGCATCCCCCCCGCCGATCCCAGCACAGCAGCTCTGCAGAGCTCAGGTCTCCCCCCCGCCGATCCCAGCACAGCCGCCCTGCTTATCCCGAAGTGTACGGCCCCCGCACCGCACCATGCTGCGCCATGCAGCCACATCCCCTCCCCCAGCCCACAGCAGCATGCCTCCCCGGGCATTGCCCGGGCCATGCTGAGCCGGGCTGAGACATTGTCCAGTCCCAACCAAGCTGTGATGACCCAGGCACAAACCCCCAGCTCCACCCAGCTCCACCGCACTGAGCCTGGCAGTCACGGACCCCGCCCGTCCGTGCCGGGCTGAGCCGGGCAGTCACCGACCCCCCCCGTCCGTGCCGGGCTGAGCCGGGCAGTCACCGACCCCCCCCGTCCGTGCCGGGCTGAGCCGGGCAGTCACCGACCCCCCCAGTCCGTGCCGGGCTGAGCCGGGCAGTCACCGACTCCCCCCCGTCCGTGCCGGGCTGAGCCGGGCAGTCACCGACCCCCCCCCGTCCGTGCCGGGCTGAGCCGGGCAGTCACCGACCCCCCCCCGTCCGTGCCGGGCTGAGCCGGGCAGTCACCGACCCCCCCCGTCCGTGCCGGGCTGAGCCGGGCAGTCACCGACCCCCGCCCGTCCGTGCCGGGCTGAGCCGGGCAGTCACCGACCCCCCCCGTCCGTGCCGGGCTGAGCCGGGCAGTCACGGACCCCCCCCGTCCGTGCCGGGCTGAGCCGGGCAGTCACCGACCCCCCCCGTCCCGTGCCGGGCTGAGCCGGGCAGGTCACCGACCCCCCCCCGTCCGTGCCGGGCTGAGCCGGGCAGTCACGGACCCCCCCCGTCCGTGCCGGGCTGAGCCGGGCAGTCACCGACCCCGCCCGTCCGTGCCGGGCTGAGCCGGGCAGTCACCGACCCCCCCGCGTCCGTGGCCGGGCTGAGCCGGGCAGTCACGGACCCCCCCCAGTCCGTGCCGGGCTGAGCCGGGCAGTCAAACCGCCCCCCCCGTCCGTGCCGGGCTGAGCCGGGCAGTCACCGACCCCCCCGTCCGTGCCGGGCTGAGCCGGGCAGTCACCGACCCCCCCAGTCCGTGCCGGGCTGAGCCGGGCAGTCACCGACCCCCCCCGTCCGTGCCGGGCTGAGCCGGGCAGTCACCGACCCCCCCCGTCCGTGCCGGGCTGAGCCGGGCAGTCACCGACCCCCCCCCGTCCGTGCCGGGCTGAGCCGGGCAGTCACCGACCCCCCCCCGTCCGTGCCGGGCTGAGCCGGGCAGTCACCGACCCCCCCCGTCCGTGCCGGGCTGAGCCGGGCAGTCACGGACCCCCCCAGTCCGTGCCGGGCTGAGCCGGGCAGTCACCGACCCCCCCCCGTCCGTGCCGGGCTGAGCCGGGCAGTCACCGACCCCCCCCGTCCGTGCCGGGCTGAGCCGGGCAGTCACCGACCCCCCCCGTCCGTGCCGGGCTGAGCCGGGCAGTCACCGACCCCCCCCGTCCGTGCCGGGCTGAGCCGGGCAGTCACCGACCCCCCCCGTCCGTGCCGGGCCAGAATTGCCAGGCGGGCAGGGGCCCTGTTTGCTGCGCTGGGCAGGAGGGGAGGGAAGGGGAGGGCCGCGGAGCCCAGGAGGGTGGGAAGAGCTAAGCAGGGAGCCAGGAATGCAGGCGGCAGGAGAAGAGCAAACAACGGGCTGGGGCATGTCTGAGTAGAGGTACCTCCAATGGGGGAGGGGAGGCAGCTTCCAACTCGCCCCTCTGGGCATCCCTGCTTCATTCCAGCTTCCCCTGCCAGCGCCTGCCTGTCTGTCCCCCCCGCCAGCCTCCAGCAGCCCAGAGCCAGGGGCCAACCTCTGGCCTCCCAGAAACCAGGGGAGCTGGGCAGGGCTGGGAGTCAGGACTCCTGGGCCCCCTGGCTCTGGGAGGGGAGCTGGGAGCCAGGACTCCTGGGCCCCCTGGCTCTGGGAGGGGAGCTGGGAGCTAGGACTCCGGGGCCCCCTGGCTCTGGGAGGGGAGCTGGGAGCCAGGACTCCTGGGCCCCCTGGCTCTGGGAGGGGAGCTGGGAGCCAGGACTCCGGGGCCCCCTGGCTCTGGGAGGGGAGCTGGGAGTCAGGACTCCGGGGCCCCCTGGCTCTGGGAGGGGAGCTGGGAGTCCAGGACTCCGGGGCCCCCTGGCTCTGGGAGGGGAGCTGGGAGCCAGGACTCCGGGGCCCCCTGGCTCTGGGAGGGGAGCTGGGAGCCAGGACTCCGGGGCCCCCTGGCTCTGGGAGGGGAGCTGGGAGTCAGGACTCCGGGGCCCCCTGGCTCTGGGAGGGGAGCTGGGAGTCAGGACTCCGGGGCCCCCTGGCTCTGGGAGGGGAGCTGGGAGCCAGGACTCCGGGGCCCCCTGGCTCTGGGAGGGGAGCTGGGAGCCAGGACTCCGGGGCCCCCTGGCTCTGGGAGGGGAGCTGGGAGCCAGGACTCCGGGGCCCCCTGGCTCTGGGAGGGGAGCTGGGAGCCAGGACTCCGGGGCCCCCTGGCTCCCGGACACTAAACGGAAAGCCCTTGCTCCCTGAGATGTTCGGGCGGGCGGCGGGGGGGAGGGGCTGTAAGGCAGAAGTTACAAGGGCAGGTGGGGAAAGAGGTGAGGAAGGTTTGCAGCAGGAGAGGGAAGCTTGTGGGGGGATGGGGAGGCAGGCTGGGGGGCATGAGGGCTGGGAGGAAGGAGGAGCTCATACAGCTTCCACGCACAGAGCCCCCCACAGCCCCCACCCCACTCCCACAGCTAGCCCAGCCCCCACCCCCACCGCTACCCCAGCCCCTCCACTCCCACAGCCCACTCAGCCCCCCCTCCACTCCCACTGCTACCCCAGCCCCCACCCCACTCAGCCCCCCTCCACTCCCACTGCTACCCCAGCCCCCACCCCACTCAGCCCCCCCTCCACTCCCACAGGGCCCCCCAGCCCCCACCCCACTCGGCCCCACCCCACAAAGTTCCCCGTCCTCCCTCACCCCTGACTCTCGCTGCAGGGCCCCCCACTCCTGACCCGAGTGGGGGGGAGGGTGGGACGAGACCCGGGGGCCCCTGGCGGGCGGGGCAGCAGCTCGCAGGTGTTCCCCAGTAGCCCGAGAGAGGCGCCGGGGCAGCACGGTGAGGGGCGCGCAGTGCCGGGCACGACGCCTACCTGGGCAGTCGAGCAGGGCCAGAAGCAGGAGGCCCCGCAGCGGGCAGTCGGAGCGGCCCATGGTGTCTGCGGCCGGGAGAGCCTGGAAGCGACTCCCGGCCGAGCCGTCCCGGCCTCCAGCCCCCGGCCCCGCCCCCAGTACCCACCTGCTCCGGAGAGGGCGGGACTGCGGCCGGGACCCTCGGACAGAGACACGCCCCGGGAGGGGCCCCATCCGGACCCAAGCCGGGGGGGGGGCTGCTCCCAAAAGCATCTCGGATCCCCCCCCGCCCCAGCCGCACGGCGAGACCAGGACCGATCCCCCGGCCCCAGGGAGCTGGAGCCAGGACTCCTGGGTCCTCCCCCGCCTGGCAGGACCAGAACCCGGTGGGTTGGGCACAGAGACCCCCACTGGCCCGGTCCCGATCCCCACAGGATCCCCCCCCCACAGGCCCGGCCCCGATCCCCGCAGGATCCCTGCTCACCCCCCCACTGGCCCGGCCCCGATCCCCGCAGGATCCCCCCCCCCACAGGCCCGGCCCCGATCCCCGCAGGACCCCTGCCGCCCCCCCCACTGGCCCGGCCCCGATCCCCGCAGGACCCCTGCCGCCCCCCCACTGGCCCGGCCCCGATCCCCGCAGGACCCCTGCCGCCCCCCCCCCACAGGCACAGCCCCGATCCCCGCAGGACCCCTGCCCCCGCCCCCACTGGCCCTCCCCGATCCCCGCAGGACCCCTGCCGCCCCCCCCCACAGGCACAGCCCCGATCCCCACAGCACCCCTGCCCCCCCCCCCCAGAGTCCCATCCCCGATCCCCGCAGGACCCCTGCCCCACCCCCACAGGCCCGGCCCTGATCCCCGCAGGACCCCTCCCCCGCCCA